>PVJO010002458.1:0-79054 GCA_004026905.1 Hystrix cristata
GGAGAGAGGGGAATGGGAAAATATGGAAGATGATGAATGAACCTGCTGTAAATAGGGAGGGAGGGTGCAAAGGGGAGGGGGGGAAGAGGGGGGAGAACCAAGATACATCATGTATAGGTACAGAATTAATGTAATGAATGTGACCATTGTATGTAGAATGTACCAATGCATGTTCTTGGTTTAAAATTAAAAAAAAAATAAAAATTAAAAAACCAAAGATGAAAAAAAAATTTTTTTTTGTTTTGTTTTTAAAAAGATTGGTGTATTAGTCAGTATTCTCTAGAGAAACAGATACAATGGTAGATATATGAATATGTGAGAGCTTACAAATTGGCTTCCTCAGGCTTCTTACAAGTCAGGTGTGGAAGCGTGCAAAGGGTCCATCTGCATGCTGGAGATCCAGAGAGCCCAGCCGAAGGTCTGGAAGCCTGAAGGATCCAGGCAAAGGTCTGGAGGTCTGAAGAGTCCAGGTGAAGGTCTGGAGTTCCAAGGATCCAAGTGAAAGTCTGGAGCTCCTCCAAAGGAACAGAAGCCGATCCAAAGAAACCCAGCAGGTTATATCCCTCTTCATTTCCCCTTTTTACCATCTAGGCAATGGGCTGCCCTAGGGTGGATCTTCTACACCCGGGTGTAGAATTGCTAAACCAATTTAGTTAAGCTTCTCTTACAAGTCCACGCAATCAATCAACCACCACAACTGGAGATGTATTTCAGCACAGAAGCCTTGGATTCAATCTCCAGTTCTACAATAATAATTAAGTATTCTTAGATATAAAAAAGAATAAGCAATGAAAGAAAAAATAGATAAAACGATTTCATAAAGTTTTTAAAGTTACATCTTAAAAAATTATCAAGAAAGGGAAAAGACAGTCCACAAAATCAAAGAAAATATTTCTAAGTCACATATGTGATAAAGGGTTGGTAACTAGAGTACATAATGAACATTTACATTCAATAATAAAGAGACAAACACCCCAATTATATATGAGCAAACGATCCGAATAGACAGTTCTCCAAGCAAGAGAAAGGTCTGATACGGTGTTCAATATTATTAGTCATTAGGGAAATACATACCTAAACCAAAATAAAATAATGCTTCATACCCAGTAGGATAGTTACAACCATGAAGTTTCAAACAGCAAATGTCATTAAGCATATGAAGAAATCGGAACCTTCATACATTGTTGGTAAAAGTCTAAAACGGTCGAGAAACTTTGAAAATCAGACTGGAAATTTTTATAAAACACATTTTAGTATAACCTAAAATTGATTTTACTGATGTCTATGAGTGTCTATGAAGATACTAAAAATACTGAATTTTACACTTTAAATGGTAAAACAAATGAACTCCTGAGTATACATATTCTATCTGAATGAAGCTGTTTTGTAGCAATAAATCACTATCCACTTACTCCTACTCAAATAATTTTATCATACTTTATTTTTATTAAATAAAGTAATTTCTCTGGTGGCCTGATTATCTGAGTCAATGTAATAAGTCTTAACAGTACAGTAGAGGCATGTAACTTTTATGTAATAAGTGCCTATTGTTTTTTAAGTCCAAGATTTAAGTGTTTCACTATCATGAGCATAATTGTATAATAAAATTTCATTAAAAATCTGGGACTCTGATATGGAAAGTATCATTTAGTACTCTCTGTAGAAGTAGGGAATTTAGCTATTAATCACATATTTTAAATATATTTTATTATTCTAGTTTAAATGTAATCACTTATCTTAATGGCATCAGCACTTCGTCTGTGAACTTCCTCTTGCTCTCAGATTTCCCTCCAGCTAACAGCCCCTAAGTCTATATAGATAGTGGTTTCCTCACCTTCCGATTACTCTTTAACATTACTAAATTTTTCTCCTCAAAATCACTAATGACTTCTATGTTGCCAAAAATGCAGTACATTTTAGTCTGTATGTTATGAAATTTCCAAACTTCTTGGATATTTTGGCCCTTTTCTCATTTTTCAAATCTCTTTCTTGATTTCTCTTCCCATGCCTTTTAATTATCTTTTGCAAAATGATTCCTCTATATCAAATGCTATATATTAAAATTCACTGGTGCTCAATTCTGGTACATTTCTTTTTTTTTTTTATTTGTCCTTTCCTTGTTGATCATATCTAGTGAGGCCTCTTAATTTTATTTCTAGACTGTACTGCCAAAATATATCTCAATACACCCCCTTCTAATCTCAGCTACATTCACTACCATCTCTTAAAGGGAATGCTAAAATAACCATATAATTGGACTCCACATACTCTTGTTTTTCTAAAAATATATTCAGCAGAGTGTGCAATTGTGAGCCTTAAGAACTAAGGAAGAACCGTCCAATCCCTTGTTTAAAATATTTAAAGACTCCCTTTTGCAAAAAAAAAAAAAAAAAAAAAAAAAAAAAAAAAAAAAAAAAAAAAAAGACAGCTCAGAAAATATCAATGCTGCCTTTGATATCTGGTTCCAACCTTGTGGTTTTCCCCTTTATTCTCCCTCCATGTGGACTGTTTCTGCCACTGTATGTGAACACATACCTCAGTGAAAATAAATCATTTTGTTCCTTAGCACAAGCATAAAATATATTACGCTAACGTATTAATCATATTACTATATAAAATGGTAATATATAAATATTCCTATATAATAGGTCACTGCCTTAATAAATAAATAGATGAATGAATGAATGAATAATACGAAGAGTCATGACCCCTCTCACTTGAACACACTCACATACACTTGGCAGTACAGACGTATTTTTTGGACCTGTCAAAGGCAAAATAATTTACTAGTTATCACTACTTTATCAACCCAACTGCCATGGCAAAATTAGAAGAGAAAAACTGTGCGACTGAAGCCAGTCACTGAAAATCGAATATGCTGACACTGGAACAATTACTATGCGAATCGGCACTTGGAAACGACTTAGGCAGATAAGCTCTGTAATATACTTGTCAGTACCAGATGCCAAGCTGACATTTTCCCGCTGTTGACAACGGGGCACAGGGAACTGCGGCAGAACCAAAGCGTTCTTTCAAGACGCATGAAATGAAAAAAGGTTAAAAAAATAGAGAAGTTTCCTGAACATGGCTGATCCCTTTATGCAAAACAAATTGATGTTCTAGATGTTATGGTTTTGATCTTAACTGTCCCTTAGATGTCCATATGCTGAGGGTTAGTCACGAGCCTATGAAAGCAATTGGGAAGTGGCAGAACCTTTATGAGGCGTGGCCTCAGGTAGGAAGTTTAACCATTAGGCAGAAGGTGCCTTTGAAGCACCTATTAGAATGCTCCCCCAGCTCCCCTCATTCCTGTGCTCTGCTCCTGGACCATTTTGAGATGAGCAGCCACCATTACCACACATTTCCACCATGTTGTGTTTCCCCACCACAGGCCCAAAGCAAAAAGGCCCAGGGACCGAGTAGAGCTGAAATAAACATTTTTTCCTTTTAAGTTCTTTGCCTTAGGTGCTTGTCACAGTGACAGAATTTAATGCACTAACTAAATTACTAGCTATTCTGGTAATCTTGTTTAGAAAATCTGAATTTCATTGAATTGGACTACCTCAACTATCATCTCTTAATAAAGCCACTTTACAAGGCTCTTGGAAGACTAAGAAGCAATAAATTAAGTATTTAATTAATTAATTTGGAGTGTAAACTGCTGTCACTGGTACATATAAATGAATCTAAGATACTCTCTTTTACTTGTAGTTTTTGAACTGGTTTTCCGCCCATGCTTGTGCTAATGAAACTGACAGGAAATGAGTTAACATTCTGTCTCTCACTGTTTCAGGGAAGGCCCCGATTACTCCAAAAGGGCTCCCATCATAACTATTTACAAAGTGGGCCCTGAAGGCAGCCCAGATAATAACTCCCTACGTATTCGTCAGGATAATTACTACGGGATAATATTATAACACACTTAGTAGCAGTGTATGATAACTGTTCCATGTGTCCTAGGTTTCTCGTATGGTATTTTCATGTATAAATGTGTATATAAAATTATTTTAATCTAAAATATGCTAATATAATTAAGAGATCTTTAAAGCATACTATCAATTCACTTCCGGATTGTTTCACAAGGAAATGTCTGTGGAATAATACTTCATGGTTAGAAGAACAATATGAATTATAAACAAATGCGAAGAATATGTATAAGACTCCAACTATTTAATTGACAAATATTTCTTTCTTTCCCTAATATTATTTTAAATGCAAACAGTAAGTCATGAATTTTCTTACTTTTGAGGTCTCTAAATATGGTGACTTTAAATACTAAGCTTAAATTTTACTTTTTGAAAGGATGATTTCTGTAAGTACATGTTTTGAAGATTTTAATAGCTTTATAAAATGAATTTTGAAGAGGAGATGTATTACTTACTTTTCTAGAGTTGGTAGTTTGCAAGAGAACAGAATTAATAAAGGAAATTTACAAGTTACAACATTCACACACACACAACCCAAATGCAGGAAGAGTGAAGAACATCTACCTATGCGCTGGAGACCTGAAAGATCCAATCAAGGGCTGGAAGCCTACGGCAATGTCCCATGTACACCCGTGTCTGCACTAGAAGGCTGAAGAAATCTATACTGGAACCAGGATACGATGCTTATGGCAGAAATGAAAACCAAAGCTCCCTGAAGGGAGCAGCAGCCATCCTTGACGACAGCAAGGGCCTGAACTCTTTCCGCGGAGAGAGTAGCCCACTTCCCTCAGGGAAACCCGGCCCAACAGAGCTTCTCCTGGGAAACAGCAGGGCTCTATCTTCTGCTCCCGTTCTCCTTTATATTGCGTTGGCAATAATTTTCAGGTGGATCTTCTACACCCAGAACCACACCGACTCAGTCCAGCTGGATGTTCCTGCTCAAGTTGACCACAATAATAAGTCCATCACAGAATGTATAGTTTTTGTTATTCAACATTCTGACTTGACTTTTTAAAAGTACAGAACTGTTACTATAACAAATGTGTTACTATAACAACTACTGAGTTTTGTTCTGTCAAGCAACTAGGTTACATAGAAACAGCTTGATACTTGTTCTTAGACTATGTTAAGTAGTAGCAGAGCTGTTTTTAGTCCAAGGTTAATTTGCCACCATAATGGGACAACTCTGAATTCTATCCATATTCTGTCCAATTCTCTTAGAGAACATGTGTCCTAGGTATTTTTTTCCTCTAATTATCTTTGATGCTTCATTCCTCAGGTAAGAGTTTTGGCTTCACACACTACCATTGATCAGAAGCCATCTGTAAACTTGAGGAGGCCTTTGCACATCCTCCTTAATTATTCCCTTGATTCTCTTCAGTTCTTCTAGTTGAGGAACCATCATCTGGTTCACAACTTCTCAAATCCAGTGGCTGAGTTTGGTGCAACAGTTTAAGAGGTAGATTAGCTAAATGTTATGCAATCAAATTAAATATTGTTACAAAAATTTGGTTTGCCTTTGAGTAAAACAATCAGATCCACACTCTCATTATTTTCTGCCATAACATTATAATCTATTCTTTCTGCTTCTAGTCTCTGCTGTCTTTAATGTATTGTCCACCCTTCTGGTACAGGAATATGTAAACATGAGCCTGTTGTCACCACGATTAACAATATTTGAAATACTTCATGTTGACTGCAGGCTAATGTCCAAATTCCTTAGAATCACTTTCAAGATCCTACATGATCTGTTTTCAGTCTACAGAATCATCTATAAAGACTTCTCTAATTCTTTTAGACAAACTTAGTCACACTTCCTTCGGGCTCACATTGCCTGTGTGCCATCTATTATGTCACTTGTCTCATTTGAATCTAATCACTTGATATATCTGTCCACTGATCTGTGAACCCTTAAGGGAAGAGACCATAATTTATTCATCTCTGTGCCCTAAGTGTCTCTCACTTTCCTTCATGCCCTTTCTGTTTCTCCTATTTCTCTACCTCCTTTCACAGAGGATTTCACAGGTCAAAGAAAAACAGTTAAATGACAACAATATCAGCAAGAATTATGCCAGCATTTATCAAGTCATTGTTAAGATCAGATATAATGCTACACTAAGTGTTTTACATAGATTACTGATTTAATTCAATGTAAGGTATTTTTTCTCCCACATTGCCACACGTGAGAAAACTTACCTCGGAGAACTTAAATAATTTGTCCGTTGTCACACAATAAGTGGCAAAGTGGAGAAATAATCATCAGGCATGAGATAATAACTAGTTTGTAATATAGCCTAACTGAAAAAGATAAATTACAGATATTTATATAAAGAAAGTAACTTGATTACTAATAGGCTTCTGTTTTGGGTTAGGTCATTTATATGTAAATACAGTGTGATGTCGTAATAATTGTATTTCATGGGCAGAGAGAAGACTGAATAGACTTCAGTCTATTCAGGTCATAATTAAAACATTGAAAAAATTATTAATTCAAGTGTGATAATGTCTTAAAATCTTATTTCTAAATATCCCCAGGTGTAACCAGCTGCAAGCTCAGAGCTTAGCAAAAATAAACGTTGCTTAAGGAAATTTGACCATCTCATTGGGATCAAGAGGATGTGCTTGCCAACCACAGCATCATTTAATATGCTTTGGCAAAGATTGAGTTCCCCCTAAAAACAGATCCCGAGACAATAAAACCGACTGAAGTCGTGTTAGAATTATTCCCTTCTTGTGGAGTAATCTCAACCACTATTGAGGTACAGAGAGAAATGTAAAGAAATAGGACTGAAAAGGGAAAGTAGCCGAGAAAAGGTGTAATGTCCAGCTGCTCATCACTGTGGGCAACTGAGGTTCAATCCTGCTGGGAAACTCTGGCGATAAGAGAGAACACGCTTCAGATTTGCCACACTGTGAGACTATTCTACACCTTCCATTGTTTATAGGATGGTACCCTCTGCAGGGGTATCGTTTCCCCCAGAACTTCCGACCTTCCCATCCTGCAGAAATGGGTGAATGCATTTAGTTGGCTCTCAGCAGTCACTTACAATAAGACCCACTTAGTCGTATCAATTTTATTTCTAAATATACCTTGAACCTGCTTTCTACAGAAAACTTTCAGTTCTCATATTTCTACCACACTTTCTAAATTGGCTCTCAACTATTCCTGTAGTTCTCTATTAAAATTCTGCACTATACATTTCATTTAAAATTTAAACTGTCTGTTTCAATTCTCTTACTGTATTTTTCATTGTATGTAAATATCTTAATGTTAAGAACTAAGTTTTAATCATTGTTTTCCACTTTGGATTCTGGCTGATAGCAGACCCTCACTAAACCATGGTGACTTGAATGAATGAATGAATGAATGAGTAGAAAGAATCCTTTCGCATTTCACGTGTGGTAATACTTTAAGCTCATGGAGATAGAAATTATTGAAAGCATTTTAAAGAGAGAGTCTTTGTTACATATGATTTGTCTTGCAACTATTTTTGTCTTTTTCCTGACTAGATTTTATATGGCTGGTAAACATCTTTATAAAGTAATGAGCATATTGATTATTTATAGTTCCTCCTCTTAATGCAGTTCTTATTTAATTGTTAGCAATTAAATTGTAAGCAATTGTTATGTACAATATCTTGTACTAATTTTTAAAAGTAATTTGCATTCTTGGAAATATCGCTTGCACTCCCAAAACATTATGAGATATGACGTTTGCATTAGGTACAATTATTCTGAATATTGATATGTGGGGCACAATTATCTTGGGCCTTTTGCTTTGTTCTGAAGAATGACTAGCCCTGCATAATTATGACCAAGGCATACTGAATTGCGTTGAAAATATTTTGCAGATCTGTGCCTTATATGCAAAGGCATTTGGTTTACTACATTCTTGAAAATTACTAAGAAATCTGTCTCATATTATCTGTTATCTTAAAATGAATTGCATGATTTTTATAGCATATGTATGCCTGTATCATATCATTTTGATATTTTCCCACTCTGTATTCATCTTTGAAAATATCAAAATCTATTTGTTTGATTGTTAAACATTGTACATTTTAGATTAAATAACTCATAAAGGAGCAGGATAAAAAAAAATCTTCATTTTTGGCTTCTCAGTTTAACTCATAATGAAAAAGTTAACTTGAGATTTCTTTTTAAAGTTTCCATTTGGACTATAATCATGTTTTAGGTCTTAATGTGATATCACCATGTAGTTGTATTCAGTAAATGGTCGATTAGTACTAACATTTCATTTATTCCCCTGAAAAGCTGCAGTTCCCCCCACAGAGCTGTAAGCACTGTCCAGCTGATGAAACACTTCACAATTGAAACTGACTAAGCACAATTATTACAGAAGTTAAATTCTCACAACTCTTCAGGAAACCCATATGAACCTCAACTACACGCTCAGTGGAAACATTTTCAAATCATTTCATTTATCCTTAATTCTATTGTATAACAACAGGACACATTTTCATTAACAAGAACACAGCGTTTCAGTATCTTGACTTATTTCAACCCTGGATACACAGAGAATAAATTGTTTCATTAAGAATGAGTGTAAAAAGGGCTCATTAAAAAACCCATGAATGGTGAGAGTAACTATTATGATGTATAGACTCTGGTTGGAAAAGTATTACACAAAGTGATGTGTTCACCATTGTTTGATAACAGTAAATAAATAGGAAGATGAGCTATATGACAGTTTTGCATTTGACATAGCTTTTTTTTCTTCCTCCATCATCTACAGCTGTAAGCACAAGATGTACCTGGAAAGGCTGCCAAACACCAGCATCATTATCCCATTTCATAATGAAGGTTGGACTTCACTCCTGAGGACTATACACAGCATAATTAACCGAACCCCAGAGAGTCTGATAGCAGAAATCATTCTAGTAGATGACTTCAGTGATAGAGGTAAGATGCAGTTGATAACATTTTATCGACTCCGTTATCACCCACAGGATCATTAAAGGCTTTCAAAAAGGGAGATAGTGAAAGTTTCTTTCTGATTCCATCTGAAAGGCAATTATAAAGTTTTATCTATACTGTGATTTCAGAAAGAGTTGGACAATTGCAGAAGAAGCTTAATGAGAAGCTATTGGCATTATTTGGGGAACCATAAGAAATTTGCTCTACATTTCTGTTATGAATTAGACAGATGTTGGCCAAATGCCTCAACTTCTACTTTCAACTTCAGGAGAAATATTGCAGAATATAGTCTTATAAGTTCATATGGATGGTGGCATATTCAAGTAAAAATTTAAAGCCTGTTCCTATTTCCTAAAAGTATATCCACTATATTATTACCAGTATGATATAATTTCTAGGATGTGCTTATGTAGCTTCATGAATATTAGAAATTATAAGGAACACAAATAGATATTTTTACTTGACAAATCTAGCCATTATATATCTTATCTGAATAATAATAAGGACAATCTAGTAGGACGGTATATTAGAAAATTTGACCAAGTTTTTAATATTTTTACCATTCTAGTAAGACAGTTTGGTTTATAAAACAGTGGAATAATATTATACAAAATTGGCTAAAAGGAAGACTTTGTAAGTCACGTTTGGTCTAAATTGTTAGTTAATACTACAGGGACAATAAAGTCCCTCTTTCTCAATTTGTGCAAGTAGAGAGAGGAGGACTTTAAAATAACACTCATCTATTGGCTAATTTCCTTTCTCATAGTTCACTGCACCAGGGAGCTTCCCTTTACATCTGTAAGAAATAATGATGATAAAATTATTTGTTTGAATATTATTCTTATGCCTCAAAAGAGAATATATCAATATTATACAGGTTAATTAAAATTCTAGAAGTTTCATTCTCAATGAAACATCACAGTATTCAAATTTTCTGTAAAAGACTGGCTGTGATGTTATTATTAAGATTTTTTTTACAGAGTTTTAGTCTTCAATGATTTATTTTAAATATTGATTCAGCAGTTGCCTGGCAGGTGTTGGAATTTGTATGACAAAAACAAGGTTGTTGGACATTATTCTTTTAGGACATAAACTACCAATTTCATCATTTTGGCTTGATTTCAAAGAAGTTTTTGCCTTGTGTTGCTTAGACAGATAGGCATTCATTGCTACCTGGGAATATGCGCCGCGTTCCAAAACTGAAATTTTCAGACATTTTAAAAGCAAATTTAAATACCACAGTCATTTCTTTTGCTGGAAATTAAGGGTAAATTTGTCAAAGAAGTCATTATTACCTGAGCTAAAAATAGGCGTATAATATGTTAGTAAATTTAACTGTGTAGTTTTTTTAGATGTACATCTATATGTACATATCTATATATAAAACAAGGGGGAGGGAGAAAGAAGATGGAGAATGAGAATAAGAATATAATGATCTGGAGCTATAGATCACCAAGAGAATGGTCTTTTTTGATGACTGGAACCAGAATAAATAACGAAGGGTATCTTTCAATAAACTACTCTATAATTAACTTTGTTTTACTAAACTATTTATTATAGCAGAATTTCAACTTGGGGAATAAAGTAGTAAGAATTACTTGGTAACAGAAAACTGTTGTTTGGAGAACATTTTTTACTGAATATTTCTCAGAGGCATTTTTAAAATGAAAGTCTGTGAAGGGAGAGAAAATAATGACACCTACATTCTCTTGGCGTCAAATTATTATCATCTTTGGCACAGTAGCAATTTTGGTGAACCATCTTTCTTGTGATGTTACCTAGGAAGTAAGTATACTGGCAATCCACTCAGTATTAGTGAAGTAGAACCACAGATGAAGGATTATTTGACATGGCAATAGTGCTTTTGTATTGGACATTTTTTAAGGATAATTACTATTTTTAATGATTAGGAAAACCTTTCACTTATATACTCTATTCCTGTAAACCATCAAGTTTAAAGTATTATTTTATGGTCAAATGCAAAAATAAATTTTGAAAGAAATAAATGATTTAAAAACACTTCTATCGCTCTAGGTTCTGTGGCACATGCCTATAATACCAACTACTCAGGAGGTTGAGGCAGAAGGATCACAAGTTCCCTCTTCCAGGCCAGCCTGTGCAACATAGGAGACCTTGTCTCAAAATTGTGCAGAAGGGCTGGGAATGTAGCTCAGTGGCTGAGCCCTTGCCTAGCATGCTCTAGTCCTTTGTTTCAATCCCTAGCACTGCAGAAGAGAAAAACCCTCTGTATCTTTCATAATACATTATAATCATAAGGCTCTAGGAAGCAAGAAAGACCCTCCTTCCAAATTTTTTTTTTATTACAAACTCTTAATAAAATTAGTTGGTGTATATTAGGATTTCAGTGAATCTAAGGGGCATCACTGCTGAATTCTGACTTATGGGAAGTGTACAGAATTAAGATAATGAGCAAGGTCACAGGCTAACACCTATTAATAACTCTGACATGGAGTAAACAAACTTCTCAGAGTCGTAGCCTTTTGATCACCTCCTCATCACCTCCTTTAGCCTCCTCTTTGGGAGAATCTGCTGGCAGGCCGTCGTGGATGGCTGAGTGAATCGTGCACCACACAGGGCTGTGATTATCTGTTGATTTCTACCACCAAATGCTAATACTCCAGCATAGTTAGTCCCCACTTTGTAGAGGAGATCCTATCAATTTCATCAAATCTACTTCAGAAAAACTTATCTATCATCTATGTATCTATCTATCCAAACACTAAGTCATTTAGAGAATATATGAAGACTAATCATGGTCATTCATAATGTATTACAAAAACTAGAACTGCTTTAACATGAAAAACTCCAACATGAGCAATAAGCTATTATAAATATTGAAATAAATCTTCTACGAATTTAATCCAAAATGATCGTGTTATTTATCTGAATGATCTAAGTGGTCTTAGATGAATGCTTAGCAGAATTCTTTGTAGGATTATTTTCACTATCACAAGAGAAAGAAGCTACCCTGGGCATTTCTTGTTTACAGGCCTTCTAAAACAAAGAAATCACTTATACATTTTTTGTTATAACTGTGCTGTTGATGCTACAGTTAATTTACACTCTTTTTTTATAATTCCAGAAATTGGAACTTCATAAATAATAGTTTCTTTCATCAGCTGTTTAAAATCAGATTAAACATGGTTGGCAAATTTAAATACCGGAAGATATAGGGAATTTGCTGGCTTTCTTTAGGAAACTATTTCTAAAGTTCTATACTTTTGATTTTCAGAAATACATTCCAATCCCTGTTCAGTACAGTATACAATTTAACAGCTCCACACTACATTTTTTCCAAATATTCGGCAGTATCCTTCAGCCAAAAGCAATAAAACGTTGATAACAATCAAATATTTCTGCCTTATATATTATGTCCTCCAGGTCAAAAAATATCTATACCTGATGGAAAAAATAAGAAAGCCAATGTTTTAGCCATTTAGTCACAGAAGGCTGGTATTGCTTGGAATCTCTATTTCCAACAAAGGTAAAAATTACAGTGATCGGCCAGTTTTATACTAAAGCAAAACATGTGTGTGTGTGTATGTGTGTATATATATATATATATATATATTTTTTTTTTTTTTTGATGCCAGGGATTGAACTTGGGTCCTTGTGATTGCTAGGCAAGCACTCTAATCACTGAGCTAAATTCCCAGCCCCCATTAAAATATTTTATAATTCTGTAATTATTCTGAACTATTAGCAAATGAATCTTTAAAATCTGCCAGTATGGGATTGAAATAATTCTTTTTCTTTTTTTTTTTTAGTATTTAGTGCCAAATTTACTTTTTAAAATTTTTTATTAGTACATATTTGCAGTACATAATGATTACATTTCTCGTGGGGAGTTGGTTCATGTACATAACCCATCTTTTTATGTCCCCTTTCCCTCCTACCTTCCTTTTCCCTCTTCTTTTTTTTTTAATTTTATTTTAATGGTACATTTTAGATGTACATAGTGATAACATTCATCATAGGGGATTTGTACCTGTACATGATGCATCGTGCTGCTTCTTTTTTTCCCATTCCCCTCCCCTCCCTTCACCCCCTTCTCCCTCCTTATTTACGAAAGCTTTGTTTCCATTTTTTCCTTCCATTTCTTATTTCTCTTGTCCCTCTGTTCCCTTCCCCCTCTTGAAAGAATTCTTAAAGTCAATACCTCATTCAGCAGTTCTAAATTTAGATATTTTTAATGAAGCACGCTTTGCAAACAGAATATTGTTTTAACCTTAGAAAACAAGCCTCCCGTCTCTAAACACAGGAAGGTGTAAGCCTGCGGGTAAGTTTGCAACAACCACCAATGTGTTTTGCTATCCGAAGCTTACTAAAGTAAGTGAAAGTGTGACTTTTTCCCCCAGTAAGCTCTCAGAAATACATTTAACAACTTAACTTGAGGCCTATAACAAGGCTTCATCATGACTTTAAAGCAGGACTAATCCTGGGCTTATCTCCAAATTCCAGGCAACCTTAACAGCAACCACATGGAAACTGTTGAAATGTGTGAAATAAGCCAGGGCTTAACCTCAGAGATCGGGTATATTTGAACCTGAAAACTCTCTCAACTTTGTATGCTTAGATGAATCCAAGTCCAAATTGAGGACAGTGGCAGGAGAGTTACTGACACATTTCTCTTAGTGCAGAGCACGTTGGCAGGTTCCACTCTGCACCCAAATACACTCACAAACATAAACACACATACACACACGGAGCTGTTCTTGTCCCTGGTGGTTTCAAACCTTCTGATTAAAAAAGAAAATTAAAAAATAAAAGGTAAGTAGTTGAGCATTTGAGGTTCATTGGTTGTTCATTTGCTTGTTGAAGACAAAAACCAGAGACTTTCCTCTCAAAATAGTAATGCCAGCAATCAAATAAATCTGACTTATTTTTTCACAAATAGCATAGACTCCTGGCATTCAGTCTATGGTCCATGGACTAGCAGCCTCAGCATCTTAAAGCTTGTTAGAAATACAAGATCTCAGGCCTCATTTAGATAAACCACAGTTTTCATTTCAACATCTAATTTCACACAAGTATGAAGCATTATTACGTATTTCAAAATTCTGCTTGCAGTTCCAATGATATTACGAATACATAAATACCATAACTTCAAAGAATCTCCTGCTTCATATAGTAAATCTTAAGAATTTTTTCTAGTTTATATTAATTATATTGCTTAATTATATCATTAACCTCTATATTATATTATTTAACATTTATTGTTATTTTTATTTGACATATTTGGCATTCTCACATTTCTCTAATGTTTGCTTTGTCTTTTTATGGACAAATTTCATAGCACTTTATATTTAATTTCAGGTTACTCTGATTACCTCATCCCTTGGCAGTTCTTTCTTTGTTATGTAAATAATATCTTCCAGTATTTTGGAGATAAATTTTCCTTTGGAATTGTGAATAATTTCATATGTCAGGTTTATATATATTTACAGTAAAACAATATCTATGAAGATATATATTGCCATTAAAAATTGTAGACAATTAATATGATTCAGAGTGTTTATAAATCTTTAAAATAGTAGGAATATTTTAAATGATTTCTCACATGATAATGATGAATCTTAAATCTCAAGTTCTATTTTATACAAATAGTTTGCGAGTATGGGTTAAAGAAAGTTTCCATAAGCAGACAAATCAGTTAGCACAAGTTTTACAACTACCCGAAGTTGGAAGATATCAGCAGTGAGAAAGGTTGTAAAATAGATGAAGAATGGTAGTACATTTCTACTTTATATTATAAAATACTAACACTAAAGTGCATATAAAGATTCTGATATGACCGTCAACAAAATGTTTTAGTGCTGGTATTCCATCAGCTACTTCACTAGACCATGAGACAAGCAATTTTTATGTTTCAGTTTTATTGAGAGCTAATCACTCTTGAAATTGTTTAAATTTAATATTCATATTTAAAATGATAAGGATAATTGTGTTTTGAAATCGGAATACAATATCAGGCTCAATACTAGCAAGTAGCAGGAACTAGGAAAGTGTTACAAAATACAACTTTACACTTTGGCCTTAGAAATTGAACATTAATTGCTCAAGAAGTTAAAGAAAGCTACACTGAGTTCTGATGTTTGTAGATCATGTTCGATATTAGTGAAATGCATAGATAGTTTCCACAGAACAGTTCTTACAACACCACTTAGTTTGCATGGGTGGTTGTAAGGGAGGCTGGGACACTGGGTGGCCTGTTTCTGGGGTCATAAATACAAATGTAAAATAGCAATGTTCTCTCTAGTTCACGAGAAGATGAGCCTACATAACTCAGGAATAAAAGTTTGAGAAGTTACAAAATGAAAAATCAGCTCATGAAAAGGTCTTTTGCATGTATAAAAATGCGATATTATCTATCAGTTGAAGAATCGGATTTGAGTAGAGTCTGAGTTAGAACACAAACACTTTTGGAGTTTCTCTTACTTTTAAATTAAAAAATCCACTCTCAGGGCTGGGGATTTAGCTCAGTGATTAGAGTGCTTGCCTTGTAAGCACAAGGGCCTGAGTTCGATCCCCGGCACCACCAAAAAAAAAAAAAAAAAAAAAAAAAATCCACTCTCACCCAATGTAGATGTGTAAACAACAGGGTGTATCTGACAAAAGTAATGCGTTATAATCCCTGTTGAGCCTCACCACCGTCCCATGTTTACAGTAGCAATTTATTGTCTCTTTTCTTCTAAAGTCCAGATGTGAATAGTCATATTTTCAGATATGTTTCTAAGGATTACACACACATTTAAAATCCTCGTGATAATATTATATTGCTTTATTTGTTCTAGTAGAAAATGATTTCAGGTAGGTACTTATTTTGAAGATTTGGAAAAAAGGGTCTTAAGACACTGTAAATGCATATATTTTCTTAATAAATTGCTTTACGGACTTGCCTTTATAATGCCGACATCGGCAGTTAGAAACTGTGAAAGGGTCTTGTGTGGGTATTATATTCTACTCTGTTCTAAAGAAAGTGGTAATGTATCTCAATTAGCTAACATTATTTTGAGTTTTAGTCATTTTAGGATTCATATTTAATTTACATGTTTATATTTGGAGACACTTCTATATAAATGCAGATTTTTGATACAGTTAGTCTCTTAAAAATTGTTAAAAATACTCTAACATGGGTTGTCTGAAAGAACGTGGTAATCCAAATGGGGTACATCAGGCTACTTATGAACACAAACTTACATATTTTGGAAACTACCGGAGGTGATCAAAAATGTGGTGAGTGTTTAAATTTTAAAAATTATTGTAGTAAAAGACATATTGTCGTTAATCTTCAAAACATATTCCCTCTCTGTGAACACACTTATCATTTCTGCCACTTTCTTTTTTAAAGTTTTATTTTAAACTGACAAATAATAGCATGTATTTATGTGGTACAGAGTGATGCTTCCATGCTGAAGCTGTTCTGCAAGTCATCTGTTTTGTTCTCACAATGTATGATCAAAAATATGGTGAATGCTGCAGCCACACGCCATCCAATAGAAAAGCAGATTGGTAAAAATATTATAATATGTCTTTATTCAGCTTTGTTCTCCAGATCTGGCACCATGCAACTTTTGGCTCTTCCCCAAAGCCAAGATGGTAATGAAAAGTGAACACTGGGAATCGATTCAGAACATTGAGGCAACCACCACAGTGCAACTAAAGAAAGGAAAACACATTTCAGCACTGTTTCAGAAGTGGCAAGAAAGATGGAATAAGTGTGATCGAAGCAAGGGGGTGTATTTTGAGAGAGATTAATGACAATTTTTTACTCTAATTTTTTTCACTTAAATATACATAATATTTTTTAATCACACCTCATACATGATAGATGAAGTAATATAAGGGAAAGACACACCTTAAATTCTATTGTCAAACATTTATTGGATGGCATGTTAGATTACAGCGAGTTCCACGATTGAAAAATTTTGTTTTTGCTTTCTTTCCTTTGTCACTTAATAAAACATTTTATGCTTAAATGAAGAAAAGACAGTATACCATTAAAATAATGTCTCTGAAATGCCCATATGGAAGAAATTTCTGGAGTTAGACAGTCAGAGTGGTCACAAATATTTATATTTGCCTTCTGAGTGATTTTTAAATTGTTTTCAAATATTTCATTGTGAAGAGATGATGAGTCTCATCTAATAATCACTTTTCTAATTAGCATTTGTTTCTTTTGTGCTTTTAGTCTCTTCTTAAATAGTTTGAAGCATATGAAATTCTCATTTTTGTAGGACTTTAATGGCTAGCTTTGGCAATTATAAATACTTTAACCTTAATAAACAAATAACTTAAAATCTATCTAGCACTGGGTTGAAAATTTGTCCTGGGCTCATGTTTTCAAACAATACTTGTAAAGATAAAGGCATCAGCTGGTAGATAAACTGATCTGACTTTTTCTGAAGGAAAAATAGACATGGTTGGATTAGAATGGGTTTGGCATAGAAGGAAATGTTTTTTTAAAAGCAAAACTATTGCAGCTCAGCAATGTCACACAGGCATGACTTCCTCAAGAAAAATAAATTGTGCAATTCATTTTATGGCAGATTAAATCCCATTTATTTTCCTTGCAGACAGATGTTTAGAATAGGATGTCACTTGTGCGAAACCATTTTATGGATGTTGAGCTTCAGATCTTGGGCTGGCATAACTTTCTGTGATGAAATAAAAGGTTATGTTTTATGATTATTTCTCCTGTCAGCAAACCTTAGGTCGTGAGCTTTAATAATAAAGTGTTCAGTATTTCAAGCAGCTTTTTTGATGTCTAAATATCCATCTGCGCTTAATTTATATTAAAAAAAATTGCATTGACACAATGCAAAGGAAAAAAGCCCGGCAAGATCCTCACATTTTCTCCTTCATGCTGAGTTATAACACCAATGACGAAAATTATCAGTCTCTCTCAGCATTCAAGATTTTCTCATAAAGTGGCAAATTTTGAACATCAAATTTTGAAATCTCTTTATGAAATAAGTTTAACAAAATCCTCCTAATAAGGTGTCATATGACATCTGAGAAACAATTCCATAAAATAATTCTTTGATGATGAATTTCTAAGTGATGCAGTACCATTGTAGCGTTTTATAAACGAGTAAATAGAAACTCAGAAAGGCGATGTCCTAGATCACATACTAGGTCAAGTCTACATGCTAAGGTAAATGCTGGTTAAATGAAAATGTGTAGTTTTTATGCTTAGCTATGCAGGGTTCCACATCTCTGTAAGTTTTTGTCAGACATCTAAGTCTGAGAAACTGAAGGAATTCTGATAGCTATCTTTAATTTACTAAAACTACACTGCAATCGTATAAACACACTATATAAGTAATCTAATATATTACCGATTCTTGCCTTAGGATCAGAACGATAATAGAAATCACCCTTTTACTGTGTATATACACAAGTATTAAAATAGAGATTCCTGAGAATAATAATGATTTGAATATTTAAATCTCAGTATCCACAGTGGCCTACCAGGACTGCAGGGGGCCAATCAGAATACTTTCCCTGGAGACAACAGAGTTTCTAACAGCCCAAAAGGCTCTCAGGGTAATAAAATGAATCATAAGAGAGAGTTGAACATGTTTCTTCTAGCTTCACTGGCTGATGTAGACTATAAATAATTTTGGGCAGAACCTTTGTGAGTCATCTGGTTCTGTCTTTATTCTTGATAATGCCCTAACAGTACTGCTTTGCTTCACCCAAACCAAGACATTGCTGAGATTCCCCAGATGGACCGGTTCAAATGTGTCCAAAAGGTGAAGGTCAGTCTGGGCTGGAGGACTGGGTTAGAGATGGAAGTGGATGCCATGATTGGGCAATAGACACAAACTGGATACATAACCCTTACTTTTCCATCTTTTCCGGCTTGTTACTTAAAACCTGGAGGAAGAACTCAGTATTGAATTTACTTTTTATTTTAAATTTTAATTTATGTATAAGGTGCTAGTAGCTATTTCACAGTGTAGAAAACCCTGATTCCAGTGTCAAGGCTCTATAAAGAACCCCTAATGCTAGCACCTGGGAAGTGAGGTGAGCGATGGCAAAAAAGCTTAGTTTTATATTATGAAATAAAATGTAGTTCTATATCTAACAATTTTGACTTTTAGGTATTTTCAACTTAATAGAAACATTTATTTTTTTTATTTTTTTATTTTTTTTGTGGTGCCAGGGATCGAACTCAGGCCCTTGTGCTTGCAAGGCAAGCACTCTAATCACTGAGCTAAATCCCCAGCAATAGAGACATTTTTTAAAAGTAAAGTTTAAACTATTGATTCTTTTCATATTGGGTCCTTTTTTTCCTCTGTTTTTGCCAAGTTGAAGCTGTGATTCTTAAAAAAAATGATAGTCTTTATGGAGAAAAAGTTTTGTGATTTATCACTTTACCTCCCAGTTTAATTATTTTATAAAAACAATTATTATATAATTATACACCCATGGAAGAGACTGTAATATAGTTAGTAGTTCAGAGCACAGTCATTAAAGAGAGAGAGTTCTGAATTTAAGTCCCAGCTCTGCCACTTACAGACCTCGGGGCCTTGAAAAAGATGTGTACAAAACTGGATTACAGAAACAGCAAGATAGGATTTCACTATTTTTTTTTTTTTTTGCTTTCAAAAAAACTTATCTCCAAATTGGAAAATGTAGGGAAAAATTGTCCCCCAGTATAGAGAGAAGATAGAAAGACAATCTGTGATTATATCACATAAATTAACACTCTGAAGTCTAACATGCTGAAAAAAATGCAGATTTATCTTTGAGCCAAAAAATAATCTTCATATAATGAATGATGAATGAAATAACTGCCCAAGTTTGGAGGCAGAAAAAAAAAAAGGCAAATTTTAGGTTCCAAAGATCCACACATTTATCTTTTTTTTTTTTTTCTTTTCTTTTTACCTTTGGAAAAATTCTAAAATAATGACTGCGGTGTGTGGTGGTGGTGGTATGGAGGCAGCAGGTGTAACTGACTGGTTGCTTTATAAGTAATCAGAGTATTAAGTACTTTGAGTCAACATGGGTTTGTTGGAGAATTTTTTTTTCTTTTTTTTTTTTTTTTTTTTTTGGTGCTAGGGATCGAACTCAGAGTCTTGAACTTTCAAGGCAAGCACTGTAACCATTAAGCTAAATCCCCAGCCCCCAATATGGTTTTGTTAAATTTTAGTCAAACTTTGTCTTAGCTTGGAGGTACAACATCCAAGCCCAGATTTCCTTAGAACTAGGGCTTCTTCCCCTAGAAGGAGTCATCTTGGTATAACATTTTATCAAACTGCCCTGTTAATTTTAGGTGGAAAGAATGTGGTTTTCTAGGCCATTTCAGTAAACACCAAGGGTACTCTGGACTGCATGGCACTACCTGGTTTGCATGCGGACCCAAAGGCTTAACACTTTTAATAATTCTTGATGAAGGGGGGGACACGCATGCACAGTGGTACCTAATCCAGAAGATGCCTCAGTAAACTGAGTCTCAGTGCTGTGGTGAGCTGCCAGTTGCTCCTGAACATACTATTATTTTGCTCATCCCCATCTGGTGTGTTTTCCCTTCCTTCAGATCCCTTATACATCAGTGTGAAGGCCTCACTGGCAGAATAGCACTTCTAACTTAACTAAAACCACCAGTGACATGCTTATCTCACACAACTGCAAGGATCTCTCATTGCCAAGAGGATTTATGAATCAAAAGAAGTCATACTGGGCTACAAGGAGTCAGGGTTGTATAATAATCGCCAAAAAGCAAGGCGTCTACACTCAGGCATCTGCAGCATCTAAGCAGAGAATAAGCACAAATGGAGATACTGAAAGTTATAAGCTCATAATGTTGTATACATTTTATGCATACACTTTTTTATGGGAATTCTTTCTCACAGTTGGCCTTTAGTATCAGTAAATGAGATCCAGTTAATGATTACTACCCGATTTGGGGCCTATGGTACCTAAGAAGCTATTTTCATCTAATATTGAGAGAATAGATATTGAAATTACCCTGTGATTTTATATTTAAATTTTAAAAACGTTAAAGGAGTCCCTGCTAAGTGTTTAATATCTAGGGAAAGATGACTTGTTCCACCTAAATGAACAGTATCATTGTTTAGCTATAATAAGTCAACAGGGGAATCATGGAGTAGAGCCCATATTGGACAGGAAAAGAGGCCAATAACATCAGAGGTAGTCTAGTGCCCTTGATTGAAAGACCTACTTCAGAACCGTGATGGTACCACCCTTGTTAGAAAGTGTAAGATATTAGTAGTAGACAGACTTTGAAAGAGAATATCAATGGACAGTTTTCATTAAGATGCACCTCTGCTGTATTAGATTGTCAAAACCACAAAAAAGTGCATCGTGTGAAATAGTGCAGCTCAAGTCCAGGCATCAAGAGCAATTGCCTGCAGACCAGAAGCCATTACTATCAAGCCCAGTAGAGGAGCTTACATTTAGTTTCTTCACTTTGTTGTCTAATTGGCTTCCTCTGCCTCTCCTCGCGATTGAAAAAAAGTGAAGAAAGCGCTCTTCCTTAGTTTCATATGTTAACGTCTGATGATTAAAAACAGTGCAAAAAACTGAATGTGTAACAACAAACACAGACTTCGAGTTTTAGACATGTTGGTCAGTGTAGCTATCTAAACTTGTTTTTACTTATTTTGGAATTTTAAAATGTAATCGATTTTGTTAATTTTAGAGGAAACTCTCCTAATTCATATTATCAGTTAGAACTATGTGGTAAATGCCCAGACCTTACCACTGTCAGGCAAGAATGTTTCTAGGGCTTATTAAGGACGATGAGAGTACTTTTCTGATCAGAGAACTCACAAGGCATCGCTGCTAACATACATAGCAAATAATCTTACAGCGTTTCAAATCTTCCTTCTATTTTAGAATGAGGAAAGAGCTGCAAGAACGCTGGCAGTCAGTGTGTTCAGGAAAACAGTTGCCATAGTGTCTCTCATTAGAGCTGGGCCCTTCAGTGCTACCGTTCAGCAAATATTTATGGATTCTGGTCCTATACTTGGCCTGAAAATTGAACCCAAATAATAAGCTTTTCCCAGGAAGGTACACGATGAATGGTATTGGCCTCTCCTATTCTTGTTTAAAGTTGCAAATGGGGTTAATGCTTTCCCTTTTTTATTAGTGATGAGAAGGGCTTAGAATGAAGCAGGATGTTGAAGCAGGCCAGTGGGCGATGGTGCCACCACAGCACTGGGCGTGTCGTGGGACTCTTTCCTCATCGGCAAGAAGGGGTGGTAATTAAACAGGTTAATTGAACACCAGCCTAAGTTAGAATCCCGGGTTTTGACTTTCCTTGGCGTGTGACCATGAATGACCTATATATCTCACTTGTCATACATTCCTTGGGAAATTGAATCTCTTCACAGAAAGCAATTAAAACCTGGCTTCAGGAAAAGTTAGCATTCAATAAATTTTGGCCATTTTTGTTCTTGCTGTACAGGCTAGAATCAAACCGGGTAACATCCATTATTGTCCTCAATAATTTTTAGTGCAGAAGTCAAAGTTATACAATTTATTTGAAAAATATTATTTCTCTCCTTCAAGTCTCTGAATATTCTCAGCACCGCGATGGGAAGTGCCCCCTTTCACTACGACTAAAAGCAAAAGCACAATTTTCCGAGGGCTCCCGTCTTTCTGTGAGTTCACAAAGCCGATTCGGAAGTAGAGCAATCAGCATATTAAAATATTGGCTTCATTAAAGAGCTTGATAAGCTCTTTGTGTAAGAATTTAATAATTGCTTTAATTATTTAAGTAAACAATTTGTAATTTTTATTTATTCACTTTAACGAAATTGTTATTAAATGAATGTGTTTAATAATTTAACATTGGCACCCTGCGCTGCCGCGGCGCTGCTGGCCGCCTTCCTTCTGGGCCTGCTTTCCTAACTGTCCTGGCCCCCGCTGGCCTTTCGTTCTCTGCATCTGCCTCAGCCCTGCTGCTCATCAGGGTTCCTTCACTGCCCACAGCTCACTGTTCTGTACAGTTAACACCTTCTGCGTCTCATCTGAGCATTCAACAAACTCTTACAATTAGCCCCAAAAGACTTCCAAACGCGTGGGTCCGAGTTGTCTCATGTTGAACTATTATTTTTCCTAACTTCACGCCTTCCTCTGATGACCTCGCTTGTTATCTGCCGGAAGTAGTTACCTGCGCACTCCTGTGGCTCTTCTTTCTTCCTCACGCTCCATCTCCAGTTAATGAGTACATCTTGCCAAATTTACTTCCAAAGTACCTTTTAAGCCATCTTTCTTCTCATCGCGTTCTGCTGCGGCTTTCATTCACTTGCTTAAATTGCTGAGAAGTATTTCTAACATATTCTGTTTCATTTTTTCCCAGTGAAATTCATTATCAAGATTATCTTTACAGAAAGAAAAAAAAAAAAAAAAAACAGCCATCTTACTTCTCCACTCAAAGTGTTTCTTCTGCTTCTAGTTGCTTGGGCAACTCCCTGCCCATAAGCAGCCCGAGTCCACCTACCCGAAGGGACCCTTGAGGAGCACTCCAGGTCACCTTTCTCTGGAGTCTGCATTATAGAATTTTGTCATAACAGAATCAAGATTCCACACTTCTCCTCACAATTCATGTTTTTCTTAAATTTTGCTTTCTTTCCCTGAAATATATTTCTGTCACACCTTGTTATGCCCTTTCTTTTAATAATAATACGTTTTATTCTTGAAAAATGCAGAAGAGCTGTGTCCCACCACAAACAGTAACTATGTGAGGTAATACATTTGTTAATATCATTCCTCTAGGGAGACAGACAGGCAGACAGAGATTTTAAAATATTGTTATACAAGATAAATCATATAACACTATCTTTCAGTTGACCATTTTCTTTTTGGGGGGTGCTGGGAATAAAACTCAGGGCCTTATGCTTGTTGGGCAAGCGCCCTACCACTGAACTAAATCTCCAACTTCCACTATCTTTCAGTTTAAAGGTAAATAAGAAAAATTTCGAAAAGTAAAACTTGATACTTTAAGACTCCTATCAGATAATGTATTTAGCCCACTTTGCATGAAGCATTTCTATGTCAGGCTATGTCACTCGTGTATCTTTTAATGAGTTACCTTTAAAAATACTTGTGACTTTGTTTCCCCAAGTGAAAAGGGAGAGTAATGATAACATTAGTCTTCTGTGTGGTTTGTATTAAAGTGAACACATGTAAAGTGCTTAGCACACAGAAGCCCACAAAAATCATTGGCTACTATCTTTCACATTCTTCTTCTTTACCGATTTAACACACCCTGAATCAGTATCACTGCAGTTCACCTCTGACTGGGCCAGGAGTTTATGTGTACTTCTATTATCTACCAGGGAACTCCTGGAGGAAGGGCGACATCACTTTCACTTGTTGTTTCAGTATCTGGGCCAGAGTCATAAAATAATTTTAGGCTAAATCAATGTGAATGTTCACACATTTGTTCATCCTTGGGATTAGAAATCATTTATTTCTTCAAAATCAAATGCATAAAAATAGGTTGCAATTATTAGGAACTTATTCTTTAATTCCATTAATTAAAGTAGTTATGAGGTTCACAAATAAAGTTTGCCACTGCTCAAAAATAAAAATAATAGAACTTACAGAAATACTCTACATTTCTTTGCAAGAATTCTTTCTTTCCAAATGTTACAAGCTCATGATCTGTTAGATTACTCTGATTATTATGTGAGAAAGTTTAAAAATTATGGTATGATATTAAATATTTTAAATGTGTTATTTGACTTTTTTCAAGAAAACAGAATTTCAAGAAAGAAAAATATGGTAGATTTAATAAAATTAAATTATAACTTGTCTGTGATTAATATTCAAGTAGTATCTTACATATTAATATTAATAAAGTCATATTGCATGCAATGAATATTCCATTTATTTTTATTGAAAAATTAGTTGACCTTCAAGGATTTTAAATTATAAGAGGGAGAATCCATTAATACTTGAAGAAACAGACATTTCTTCCCTTAGTACTGCATATGCCCATGAGATGGCAAGGAATGGGAAGAGAAACATCATTTGATCTTCTGCTGTAAAGAAAAATTCAGAATTTTAAACAGTGTGTAGAGCAATAATATTTCCTACCTTATTATCCATAATCAGAGTGAAGCAAAAAAGACAAAATAAGAGTGCTTAACTAATAAACAGAATAAGACAAATTTAGATACAAGAGAGACAGCAAGGGGGAGACAGAGACAGGAGATAGACAGATGGATGGATAGGCAGACAGAAATAGTAGGTACATTGGTAGATAAAAAGAAACAATTATTTCTTTTGGAACAATTTTTATCCAAATTTAAGTAGTATTTGGCCAATCTCCTCACATTAAACTCTAAGGTCCACACGCTCCTGTTAAGGGCACTGCTCTATCTGTAGTGTCTAGGACATAAAACAGTAGATGCTTAATTAACATTCGATAATAAATTAAAAGTTCGTTAATGAAAATAAACTTTTACTGTGTCTGAAAAGAGAGACCACAACTCCTCAGCACTCGGGGAAGCTGTGGGCCTCCGCGTCCGTCCTCTCTGGCTCTTCCTCAGGGTACTTCGCATGCATGAAGTTGGGAGTTCATCCTCCAACTTTAACGTGGGAAATAATTTTTTTTAAAAAGTCACAATGTATGTATTGTGTGCCTCCAAGTTTTAACTTTTAAGTAGGGACAAAAGTTCATGGCGCCCTACTAATTTGGTAACCTTGACAAAAATCAGAGATATTTTAAGAGTTTAAAAAGCTAGGCTGACCCACCTTTAGACACTGGGTATAATTGAAGACAATTTCAGCTTCCATTAAGAGCTTTGTTATGTACAGACTCTGTCAAAAAACTGAGATAAGCCTTGTAGCACTGTGTGAAAGCAGCAATTCATATGCATTCATTTCAACTGGAAACCTGCAGTGGAGGATATGAAATAGATAATTTGGCAGCATGTTTTTTAGTGATTGTCGTACCTTAGAGGAGACATTCTATTCTGCTTTTCCCCCACTTTTTATTACTGAAGGTCATTTCCCATATTCAACCTCCATATTACTAAAGGTCATATGAGAAAGAAAATGTATATTTCTCTGATAAGTGTTTTCCCTTAGCTTTAATGGACAGATGCAAAGGCACATTAAATTTTAATTTGAGGTAAAAATTTCTAATATACACTTGACCTTACCCAAATATAACTGGTTTCTTATATTTTTATTTGCTAAATTTGGCAAATGAAATATAGATGCAAACTAAAAAGCAGTTATGAACATTTAAACATATTTACCTTATGAATATAAACAAACAATTGTATTTGTAACTGTCATAGTTGACATATTTGTGTAGTATCCCTTTTATAATACGTTTCATAATTCTGGTTTTCTTACGATTTCTCAAAAAATTATTAGCTTCGTGCTACCTTAGATGTTAACTGAGTGATTATCAAATACAGCTGCAGGAAACAGACATGAGAGGTCTCCAGTCCACAGTCAGAATATTAAAGCTTCTGTGAAGTTTCTATGAAGACAGCGCAATTAGTTCCTGAGATCTGAGCTTTAAAATTATTATTCCATCAATTCCGGCAGAGATATGCAAACCCCCTTGAAAGCGTTGTGACGTTCTTCAAACCTGTAAGACCTGAGTGTGACTAGATGAGCGTTCCTTCCTCTAGGTACATTTAGTTCATCTTATTTAAAATAAAGGTGTGTGTGGAGGAGGCTGTTAGGTAGACACATAGTGTTTCCATCTCTCTGGTACTCATTTCTATTAACTCACAACTAGCCTGTTTATTTTCTTCCCAACTCTGGTCCTCCTACAAAAATGGAAAGATCTGTTAATGAGCGGTGAGCCTTTCATTTCTCTGTGCCTACTTTAGACCTTGTGAATTTATGGAGATGACGAGGAGCCCACTGAGGCACTCACTAGACAGATATGTTCTCTTAGGGTGGTAGTGATGCCTCCCTACGGCCTAGGATTGCAAGCTTATCCTTGTTTGTCTGGCTCCATATAATCTACATTGGAAAGCTATTTTAGACCATGTTAGAAATTGCTGCTTCATCATGTCATTATATGTAACTTAATTAGTCTCATTCAGTTCTAGCTTTCCACCGTATCTCAATGCTCCAAATTTCAATGCAGAAATTAGGATAGGGGCTGTGCTAAACAACATTTTTAATGGACATAATAATACTGCATGCAGGTTTTTGTTACTTCTATAAATGAACCAAATAATCTCTCCTTTAATTACTTATTAATTGATACTAGCAGGGCATGGTAGTGCACGTCTGTGATCCCAGCTCTCAAGTGGCTGAGGCAGGAGGATCACTGGGAGTTTGAGATCAGCCTGGGCTGCACGTGGTGAGTTCAAGGACAGCCTGAACTACCAAACAAGACATTGTCTCAAATTAAGGAAAAAAAAAAAACTTTAACTGATACTGTATAAATCTTATCACATGCATATATTTCCTCTTGAGATATAGAGATACTTTGTGTCATACTTTATATCTAGAATGTCTGCCAAAGGCCTCACTTGTTCAATGATAGGGGTTCATCTGTGGCACTCCACTCATCCTGAGCTAATCTAAGGATGAATATGCAGACAAATGTGCTGGCAAGAGGTGGGGCCTGGTGGCAGGAGGGTCACTGGACAATTGATTTAGGAGAGTGTCTCTCCCTCCATGAATCCTGCCCTTGGGCTCTGCTTCCTGGCTGCCCTAAAGTGAGCGGCTTTCCTCCATAGAACACCCTTCCCCCAAGCCATTTCTGCATTAGAGCCTGCTGACCATGAACTGAAACTTTTGAAATTGAGCCCAAACAAACCTGTCCTCCTTTAATCTGTGGGCATCTGGAGGTGTGTCTCTGTGGCAGCAAAGTGACTACAGTGTCTCAGAAAGTAAATTCTCAGACAGTTAATGCGAATTCACTGTATGGCAGACTTTTGAATCCTGATTGCCAGCACCCTTAATGTTCCACAAAATGGTAAATATTTCAGGGTTTTTTTTTTTCTATCAGCTGAAGTTATAAAATGATAATCAAAATGTGTCAGAGAAATCCTTTTATCTTATTTTTTTATTGTGAAATGCCAGTAAAATAGTGTTTGTAAATACCACAGGCATGGTATTATCTGGAATCTTGCATTCATCTTATCGGGCACCAGTAATTTTAAGTATCACATGTCACCTTAAGTAGCACCTTAAGTATGCCTGCTCTTTCACATAAACAGATCTAGAGATGGTTTTAAAATGGAAGATCCCAAAGCACTTATAGAGAAGAGCAGGGACATGGCAAGTGCTGCACCTTTGAAACTACTTCTTTAGTCACCTTTCACCAAAAGAGCCACAAGAGTTATGTGCTATATGTTCCAAAATAAAGTTCTATATGGGGGTTATAGTTATTAAATAATTCATTTTTTAAATGAAAGAAACCCCTGGCAGTTCAAGAGCTCAAGTGCAATTCTCAGGAGCAGTGGAAGAACTAGTTGAGTCTCAAAGAGAGGAGGAAATCTTGACTTAGCCTTTTTTTCCTTGTCCACAAAATGAATTGACTATCGCTACTTACTTCTAAAGACTGCCAGGGTAACAAAATTATCACCTGTTCG
The DNA here is from genome assembly GCA_004026905.1 of Hystrix cristata. NCBI lineage: Eukaryota > Metazoa > Chordata > Mammalia > Rodentia > Hystricidae > Hystrix > Hystrix cristata. The sequence goes on from PVJO010002458.1 coordinate 28,445, forward strand.
ATTGGTGAATAATTAAGCACAAAGTTATGTTAATTACTTAAATAACACTGACTTGTTTAAATAGCTTTAAAATAAATAGACAAATATTGAAATAGTACTGGCTTGATGGAATTTGAATGAACTATGCTTGGAGATAAATTATAAAGCTATTTGTATATTTTTCCTGAATTATTTTATTTTTTGTTCAAGTGAATAAAGACTATCTTAATTTATAGTTATTGCTCTGCAAATTTTTCTTTTATACCAGGATTTTAAGCTTGGTATAAAATAAACTATAAATTTTGTAACATATGATATAAAGAAATTATACTTCATACATTTATTTAAAAATATATAAACTATCAGCCAAACTTTTTTGAAAAATTTAACTCCTTGAGAGACTGTACATTATGAATTGCATAAAGTTAGTATTTATCTTTCACTGAAATGATTTACAGAAATTCATTTTATTAAATATATTTCCCTGTTCTCTTTTTTTGTGGTACTGGAATTGAACACAGTGCCTTTGCAAAGAGTTATATCTCCAGCTAATTTTTTTAAAATTTTAAATTTTGAGATGAGATCTCCTTAAGTCTCACAATTGCCCAGGCTGGGTGGGACTGGTGTTCCTCTTGCCTCAACCCCCCGGAGTATTGGTATTACAGGTATGTACTGGCCCACCTGGTTGGTGTCTCTTCTTGACTTTTGGAAATCCTTTCTCTATTCAATACCAGAACAGATCACTTTAAGATGGATGCTATTTTTTTTTTTTTTGCGCTGGGAATTGAACTCAGGGCCTTGTGCTTGCAAGGCAAGCACTCTAACCACATTTAACTTTTAGTTTGTATATTGTTTTTTCAGTGTACAAACATATACATTTAAATTTAGTAGAAACAGAAAGAGCATCTTCACTCTCTAATATACATCAATTAACATAAGTAATCTATTTTAATGAGACTTCAGAACCAAGAAAAACTCTTCTTTTAAAGCTTTAAAAATGTAATTGGAATCTGTAAAATCTATTCCATATAATTTACCATGAAAGTGAAGTAACAATGTAATATGGTAATATTCCAATTTTTTTGTTTTCTTTTGCTTATTACAATGAAGACATTTAGAAATCTCATCCTAAAGTAATTTTGCTTTCTTTTGAGTTTCAACTTGTCAAATTGTTTATTTTGTTGTTTCCTAGAAAGTTAATGAGAATAAATTCCGTTTTGAATAAAAATAAATTGGCTTTTATAACAGTTAAATTTAAAATATAATTTGGTAAATCTCAATACCATTTGAATAGTTTGTGGTCCTGTCATACTGTGAGCTGTGGATTTTATTTAAATGCTCTCCATTAGGTAAGGCTTGTGAATTCACACCGTATGCCGATGGTACCCTGATGTAAACAGTAAGGGAAGAAGTGGAGTTGGATGAGCCTTTAGAGAGAATCCCATGAAGAAAATACATATCATTTATTATTTCTCTAAGAAATTTATATAAAGGAATCACAACTTATTGTGGAATTTTGAATGAGTCGTTCAAGGTGTGATGTAATATCTCATTAAGGTTTCAATTTACATTTACTTAAGGAATAACGATGCCAAACATTTTTAAGTGCCTTTTGAAATTTTTCTCTTCAAATCCTTCGCCCATTTTTAACTTAGTCTTTTCACTTTCGAGTTTTAGGAGTCTTACCTTTTTCTGAATGCATGTTCCTTAAGAAATATGATTGGCAAATATATTTTCCCACTGTGTCTGTTGACTTTTCATTTTCTTGATGTGTCCTTTGAAACACAAAATTTTAATTATTTTTCTTTGTTGTCTCTTGTGCCATATCTAAGAATGCTTTGCCTAACAGATGATTATGAAGAGTTACTCTTATGCGCTCTCTTTTTAAAGTTTTTAAAATAATTTTAGCTTTTTGTTAAGGTTTTGATCAATTTTGTGGTCATTCTTTCTGGTCCCAGAGCTGCGCTGCTCTCATCCCTCAGGCTTCTCGTTCTGTTCAAGCTGACGTTTCACAGTTGAGTTTTACAATCAGGATATTGGCAGATGTGATGTCTTGTGAGGCTACACGACCTGGGTTGCAGGTGGCTGTGAACCAATAGGAGAGAGCAAGAGGGAGAAAAAGAGAGAGAATGACATAGCTTTTATTAGAAAAATTAACTCAATTATGGAGGCTGAGAAGTCTTACAATAGGCTCTGCGCAAAGGGAGGAGAGCCAGGAAACTTGGTGTTGTGCTTAGTCCAAGTCTGCAAGCCTCCGAGCCCAGGAAGCTGATAACATAGCAGTCAGCCTGAGGCCCAAGTCCCAACCGCTGCTGCAGGTCCCAAAACCCAAAGGCCGAAGAACCTGCACTGAGTTCTGACATTCAGGGGCAGGGCAAAAAGGTGCCCTGACTCTGGAGGTCAGCGACAACTCTCTCTTCCTCTGCATTTTTCCTCCATTCAGGCTGCAGTTGTGTAATGCCCTCCCACAGTGAGGGCAGATCTTCCTCGCTCATTCACCAATTCTACTGTCAACCTCAGGGACACACCTGAGGCAGCCACAGAGATGGGAAGACATGAAGGCCTAGAGGAAAGTTCGCAGGCATTAGTGTGAGCATGGTGCGAAGTAGAGAGCAAAGAGGACAACATGGGAACCCAGAAAGAGCTTCTTACAGCCTTCACTTCTGAACAAGCCTTCACATAATTCAGACCTTTAAAGGACTTGTCTGCTAGATATACGCACACCATCAGCATCCTTGAGTGTGTATTGCTGTCCAGCAAGAACAGGAGGCCAACATTTCACAGGGGAGCTATTGTTTTTGTGAAATAAAATTTAAGTGCTAGAAATTTCACAACAAATGATGAATGACACAATCAGGAACAAAACCATCTAGCACAAAGAGAGAAGCTAGAAAGTAAATCCAATCTATCTTTTTGCTTTGCTAATGACACACAGAAAAGTGAATGATTGTCTTCAGGTAATTCTCATACTTTTGAAAACTTCCACGCTGTCATAGGAACTTTCCTATTCTCTCATCTTTGTTGTTTCTAGTACATGAACAATAAATCATATGATACACACTCAAAAACACATGCACATACACATGCACATTTGGGAAATGCATGAAAATCCCAAAAAGCTTTGTTCTTCTTTCCTTAAATGAGATCTTTATCCTTCTTTTCTTAAATATGGTCTTTGTCTCCATGTAGTTTTGCTGAATGAAATCCACAACTAGTGAATGTGTTGGTCAGCTTTCCTGTTGCTAAGGAAAAAATATTTAAGTACCCACAATTTATGAGAAGGAAAGTTAAATTTGGCTCACAGTTTCAGAAGGTTCAATCTGTGGTCTGCTGGCTCTAAAGCAGAAACATCAGGGTGGAAGGATGTGGTGGAGCAAAGCTGTTCCGTTCATAACAGCTGGGAATCATAGCACAAGGGAAGGGGGGTCACTGAGAGCTACATCATACCCCCCGTGACCCACCACCCCCAGCTGGGCCCTAACTCCTAACAACACATTCAACTATCAATTTATAAGTGGGTGCATCCACTCGTAAGGTCCATGATCTGATCACCTTCCACGAGTTCCAATTCTGAACACATAAGCCTTTTGCAGGATCCAAACCATAAAAGTGAATTGTACTGTCCACTAATATTATTTTTAAAACTAATTTCTGTTCCAGAATAGGAGAAAATAAAGATATATTTACTATTTCATATAGCATTCAGAATCTAGTCTTCAAGTTTTGCTACGGCCATTTCTTTTGGAGCTAAGCCACACATTGTTTTAAACTTCCAAAGAGTATAGTTCTTCTCACTTTGTAGAATTTCCCAGTCATTGCAAGTCTTTTTAAATTATGAAACAGTCCATTTTTCTTTTATACTTTCTGTCATTTTAAAAAATAATTTATGTCAGTTTTAACTTTCATTGTTTTCCTGTAAATTTATGATTTTATTTTGTCTGTATAATTTATGATTTTATTTTACATATGTTCATTTAACACACCTTAGCGAAGAAACTACCCTTCTTGTAAATTGTTCCATTGCATTTGTAACTGAATTAAACCATGTCATAGATAAGAAATGTATGCAGACTCTGGGAATAGACACCCTCCCCAAAAATGTAAAGAATGAAGGGTTGGGGTTTAGTTCAGTGGCAGAGTGCTTGCCTAGCAAGCACAAGGCTCTGAGTTCGATCCTCAGCACTCCTCCCAGGGAAAGGATGGTATATCCCTGAAATTTGTATTCATTTTTGAAGGTAAAATACAGTAAAGACTCTTTCTAAGCTATTTCAAGGTAGCAGAATCTCATCCATGGCTTCTGGACAGAGTGAGAAGGGGACAGAGGAGGTGAGACTTATGAACAGAATTATGAAGACTCCCATTCAAAAAATGAACTTTTAGACATTGAAATCTCTGTTCACCATACTTCTTATCTAGTTTAGTAATAATAATAAAACTACTTTTGAATGATATTCCTATTTCACATGAAGTATTTTTCATAAAATGGGCCATTTCGCTGCAGTCCGTAGGTGTCCAGGAAGAGTAATTGTTAACTCTCACTATTTGAGAGCACTAGGCTTTGTTATATGCTGCTTGCTTGACTTAGTGGAAAGTACTTAACACTGTGATGTTGTCCTGTGATTTCTGAAATGATCTTTCTCTATATTCTTGAAATTGCATCCATGTTCCACTGGTAGGCTTGGTGTGCTCTATAGAGTGACTTATAAACCTGTCATTTTAAAAGATAACATGAAAAATCTCTGGATGAGGTCAATGGCACGGCTACCTTTCAGTAACATAATCTCCACTATTGAAATGCACTTAAAGCATAATTTAAAACCCAAAGCAGTTAACTGCCATTGTTGGAAAGGCATGGAATGTAATTTTTTAAGATAAAATGTTCCAGATTTTAAAATGTTACCCAGTTTCTTCAGTAAAACACAGCACTGGCCCTGGAGACTGAAACAAGACAGTTATTTTTTTTTTAATTGGCATAGAAAAGTTTCTTAAACTAACCTTATTTAACCTTAAACTAAAATTATTTCTCTATAACACCGTGAGAATACAAATGAATATATCTTTGGTCAAGCAAAGGGAACATATACCACTATCACAGAATTCTTGATCATTTGACTTGCTATGGAAATGTTCAAAATGAGAGGAATATAACTTTGAGGGGAAAGTAAGATAAATTTAAAGTATGTAATTTTTACTCTGTATGTCAGCATATTTTGGAAGATATTTCAAATTATTTTACTTTATATAGTAACCTAATTCTTCAGTATTTTAAATTGGACAGTTGGTTTTTGGAATTAACTTCCTAAAGCAGTGGTGGTGAATCTATGGCACACATGTTAAGACCAAAGATGTTAATGTAGAATTGTTTTTTCTAAACTGAAACCTAAGGATTCAGATTTAAGCTCAGTGCTGGCACTTTATGATAAATAAGTGGGTTTGGGGTTGAAGTTTGGCACTTGGTCTCCAAAAGATTTGCCATCACTATTCGAAGGTGTAATATTACAAAGATCTTAATTAGTCAACATTTTCAAATAAGTCATTGAAAGAAATGAGACAATGTAGTGCTCATAAAAACGGAAATCACAAAACAGAAGCCTGATATATTTTTCACCGAAATGGCATTTTTTATTTGTTAGTGTCTGATAGAGAACAGAATCTGAAAGCCAGTACAATCCAGGGGTGTAGTCATAATCTGAATAGACTTTTTATTCCCTACAAGGTCAACACTAATCCTAACCACTGAATTTGATTCCATTTTCATCCAATTTGGTTTGCAACCAGAAGCCTGGAAAGAATAAAGTTCATGAGCAAGGTACCACTCTATATACCAATTCCCCACTATTAAGGTATTTATTATGTATCAAAGGCATATACTAATAAAAAGCTTTTTAGTTTTTTAAATAATTCTGTTACAATAAGCACAGTTTCTAAATCGTCTCTGGTTTATCAATTTATTGAGTAATTTTAATTGATAGTCTCAAGTGCCAATTATTTAGAATATAAAAATGAATTGACGTGGTTCCTGAATTAAAGAATTGTACACTAACAGCACTGGCCCTGAAGAGCACTAACAGTGGAGAGCACATTACTAAATCAAACCCTGTTTGATAACAGCTGTTTTTAAATCCATTAACTTTTGGAGAGTTAATTATTTTGGAAATGTATTTTATTTCGTATATATCCCCAGTTTAACATAAAGAAATGCATCACCTTAGATACCATCAGGTAAATTTCCCAGATAAAATACAGGCTTTCCAAACTTAACTGATTTTTATGTATTTTATTTACTAACTATTGCAGCCCATTTTTAAAATTCCTACCACCTCCTTCAGTGATTATTACAACTAGTAAATGAAGTGCTCAAAAATCAAAAACTCAAGGAAAAGAATTAACTAACCCCACTCCTATAACACCTGAGAGATACTAAATCTCTAACGCTGAGACTCACGCAAACTACAAGAGAGCTCATCACTCTACTTTAGCCTAATTTGAATCTTATTCAATTGTCATGTGACCTGGCTAGAAAATAATTTGGTTCAAAAAGAAATTTTTCATTCCCTCCTGTTATATTTTTAGCTTCTGACTTCTGTCATAATAGTTTTAATGGCCAAGGCCTGAGCTTAATATAAAATATTCTGAACATAAATCTTGGTTTTCCTCCTTAATTATAAAAATTGTGACCATTATGTAGCTGTTCTTACATGTACAGAAATAGTCAATGTTTTAATTAGACTTACTTTACTTAAGTGTTAAAGGAAGCAACAGGCCTGTGATTGCCTGGGCACTAATAGTACATAATATAGCCAATTGCAAACAGCAGTCTAATTTGTTGATTTCAAGTGAAGTGTAATTATATTGCTTCATTTGCTGAGCAAATCATATGAGAGTTTCCCTAAATCAGCCTGATTGTGTAATGAAGAGCTAATTACAAACAGCAGTGTTCTTGCGGTAAATTTATTGTAAGTGTTAATGGCAGGTTGGCGCCAGTGCGACAATGGCTCATTAGTACATTAACAAAAGCAACTGTGGGAACATGCCCACCGCTGGGCTACAAGTCTCTTGGTTTCTGAAGTTGCAATGATTACATCCTTCAACATATAATTACCAAGAAAATGGTGTTTGATTTAGATTTTGGCAAAATTTTAAAAAGAACTAAAAGACGTTTTTAGAGCAAAATAAAAAGGTTTGGAAAGCCTTCTTGTCAGGCTTAATGGGTGCTTCCTTACACCAGGTGTGCCCTAGAAACCTAATTTAACAAGGGGCTCTTTTAGATGCTGGGCCATTCTTGACGTGAATTCAGACATTTTATCATCCTCCATATAGAATCCACGATACGTATGTATGTATAAGAAGGAAAGACGTATTTATAAGAAGGAATGATGTAATTGCATTCATTTATATACATATATGATGATGTAGTTACATACACTCATACACACACACACCCCCTTTGCATTGCAGTGATCCAGTAAAAGAAGCTCCTGCTAAGCAAACCAATCAACAGGACAGTAGCTATCGGAAGCTCCGTGTTATCTAGCATCCTTGTGTCTAGACAGGGTTTTGATCCAATGAAACGGACATCCCTGGGCTTTGTATTTTGAAACAGCTCCTCAACCCGTGAGTTGGGTTTAATAATTAGCTTGTTACACTGAGCGAGTTGGTCCTCAGATGGCCATCATGCTCTCTCCACAGCCTTGGAGGCCTCACCTTTGGAAGACCCTGATTTTTTTGCTCACTGATCTCTTTCTTTTAGTGATTTATTTGATGATCACAAGTTTTCTGTCTCTGTGCTTGTTGTAACATGAAGATTTAAGATAGACTTTTCCAGGATTCTTAACAGTTCAGTACATAAATTAATGACTCTGTAGTAAGACATTCATAGAAATGCCTTCTCCCAGATATTCAGGGTGTCACTCTCTGCAACTAACAGGTTATGTCTATTCTAGAGGACTTTCACCACTGTTGGTGGGAGTGTAGCCCGGGGCAACCACTATGGAAATCAGTGTGGAGATTCCTCAGAAAACTAGGACTACAGGTTCCATTCAACCCAGCTATTCCCCTTCTTAACATCTTCCCAAAAGAACTAAGAGCATCATACCACAGCGATACATGCACACCCATGGTTATGGTAGCACTGTTTGTAGTAGCTAAATCTTGGAAACAGCTCAAATGCCCATCAACTGATAAATGGATAAAGAAAATGTGGGTTTTTTTTAATACAATGAAGTACTACTCTGCCATAAAGAATGATAATATCATTGAATTTTAAGTTACTATCCAGTCAGTAAATCTAAATTTAGTCCTACTAGTCAGCAAACATGATGAGTGTCTTTCCTAATAAAGGAAATCATGAAGAAGTGGGCAAGCAAAGTTTAAATGTAGGCTAGTTGGTAGGAGTTTCGTCTGATGTATGTATTAATAAGAATACATTTGGAGGGTGCTTGGGGTGAAGTGAATATTTTTAAAGAAGTAAAAGATTAAGTTAAGGTATATTTCAGTAGACAAATCACAAAAAGAAAACACTATATACATGTAACAACTAGAAAATTTAGATCAAACATATGAAAAACTGATGTTTTTCTGTGCAAACTTACATTGTATTAATTTTCCGTTTTATCCTGGGCACTAAAGACTTCAGTTCATTAACAACCCAAAAATATTATCTAAGAGAAAAATTAAAACAGCTCAATGAAATATCACATAGCCATTCTGCTATTCTTAAAGTCCTAATATAAAATTTTCTTTTGCTTTGAAATTTATAGCCAAAAATTTAGACAGTTTTAAAAATGAAAAAATCTAGACTCAAGTGGGTAAAGTTAGTTGTATAGGTTTTTATAACTAATTAATGAGAGAGAAGAACTGGCAAAATTTATTGCCTAATTGTCAGCCTCTACTCTTAGTAAACCAAGTTCAGTTTGTCATATATGATGGCCTCTACCCAATTTTGCATCCTAAATTATTGCTACAGTAAATAACTATACCTTAACACTTTTACATCAAAGAAAGAACATATCATTATTTTACCTATTATTCAAATTTTAAAAGTTTATGTTTTTAAGAGTTCATGAGAATCAAATATTAAATAGCTTTTGTGTCTATGTGGATCAACAGACATCCAGTTTATCATGTCCTCTGCCTCCTCCCAATAATTCAGAAATCATTTTATGTTTATCACTATCTCTTTCTATAAAATACATTGGTGAATTTTACTTTGATTTATCTTTAAATTTTTATTATTACATGTCCATTACAGCACTATTTATGGGGTTTTCAAGAGCTTTCCAGGTCATCCGAAGTGTACATAATTTAATTCTAGAGTTGTAGGTCTTATTCTCTTCATAATAATACTACATCATCCCTCCAAGATGCATGATGCTTCTAATTTGTATTTATGCTTCTAATCTTCTATTTAATTTTCACATTTATGATTACTTATCATATTATCCAATATGAACCTTATGAGATCAATAAGCTGAGGGAATGATGAGAGACTAATGATCAATGCTTTGGGCTACAGAAAAAACACTTACTCAAAAAATATAGCAATGAAGTAAGCTGAACTAAGCGATAAATAATTCATGAAGATGCAAAATTGTTGAAGCATGTGACAGATTCTATGGTAACAATGCCGCAGACTTATATTAATGTCTACCGTGTGCAAACGTTGCATTTCTTTCATGAGCATTACTGTCACTTCATATATCAGTGCTTCACTGTTTTGATTTATTTAGAATATATTTAAATAACTCTTTGTAAGATATTGAACTGTATATTGGGGGAGATGATAAATCATAGCATAATGAATTCAATTTTGGATTATGTCTATGCAACAAAACATAAAATGAATATTTTTTTTATTTGATGATTCAAGCATAAGGTCCATTGATTTTAATGGGCCTAATGATTATATTGAATTCAGTAGAGTCTAACGTAACCACATCCATCATTAAACATATACCACATATTGTTCTACGCAGAATTAGCCTCATTAAAAGAAAAATTAGCTGAATGTTTAGCTGTTTGTGTACAACAACTCTACTACCCTATAGCTTTCAAGTCTAAGAATGTGATCTTTTTCTTCAAGGTTATTGTATAAAATACGTACCCAAATGTTTATTCTAAGAGCAACATTTTTCCATTATATTAATTTGCTAAACAATTTTTGAAAGAATTATTTTAACTGTGGAAAATATATAGGAAGTTGAGTTAGGAAAATTAACTTTTGCTGCTAATTCACAAATTTTAGCCATTTTTTTACTCTTTTTCGCACAATATTTGAAGATTCAGGTGAAATACTCCCATACGAAAATTTCTTGATATCTTTATTTTTATTGAAACTTGAATTTAAATGTCTAAATATTAAATATTATTCATGTGGATTGAAGATTAAATATTATTCATGTGGATAGTGGAAATGCATTACATTAAGAAGAAACTATGCAATAAGAATCCACTTGGGGGGCTGGGGATTTAGCTCAAGTGGTAAAGCACTCATCTAGCAAACACAAGGCCCTGAGTTCAATCCCCAGCACCCCCCCAAAAAAAATACAATCCACTTGGGCGCTATCTATCATTTGAGTATTCCATGAATATTTTTTATCTGAAGTAGCAATGATAGTACTTTTAAAATATTATTCCTCTATTTAGATCTACACCTGTAAAGATATGAGACACAGTGTAGTATTGAATGATAGAGAGTAAAAAAGACCTTTGTTTGGTATTTTGAATGAACCTCAACCAAAATTAGCTTATAGCAAAACAATTTTAAAATGTATGTATGTGTGTCCACAACTAGACCTATTTTATTACATATGTATGTGAAATATACAATGTATAAAAATGAATTATGCACCAAAAATCAAGGCACTCCTACACTGCCTTCTCTTTACATCTCATTTTTCCAGATTGTACTTACATTGTGTAGTCAAAAACCGTAAACTATTTCAGGTAACTACCTCAAATTCAAATTACTCAAACTATTATTTGAATTAAATTGAATCAAATTCATAGTATTTTTAGGTTAGGAAAGATGTCAAGTCTTTTCAGTCCTAAAATATTTTATTTAGAGCAGGAATCTAAAATCCTGGCAATTCTTCTTGAAAAGAAAATAATATATGAAAACAATTGTTATAAAAAGCTGTAAAGTATGTGATTATCAGCTGAAATTCCCAGTAAGTTCATTTGAAAAATAATGTCTGAATGAAGATTAAACCAGTATTTGAAATAGCCATCTTTATATCCAAAGTAGAAAACTATCACTTGAGGCATTGTATCATATTTTATCATATTTCCATATAGATTTACTGATGTTAAGATTTAAAAGCTAAAACAATGACTAATAATTTTTTTAGATATGAGTAAATCAATCAATGTATTTATATGTGTTTATATACACTAGCTGAACCTACAGTCATCACCATCAAAGGCAGCAAGGTATGAATTTCTAATCAAGATCTTAACTAAAAAGAAAGAAGTTCACATTTTTGAGAAATATACGAAGTACTTATGAGATATTTTCTAATGGACTATCTTGATGAATACATGTCTCTAACATTATAAAATAGATAAAAATCAAGACTTAGACGTGGTAAATTCCTCAAATTTACAAAGCTCATAAATGTGATAAGATAAAGTTTTCAGGTTTTTAAATTTTACATATTAGGCTAAGATATGTCAAAATATTCATAAGAGTAATTGCACTTTGAAACAAACAAAACACCACACTGAGTTTCAAATTTTAAAAGTGATCTTAATTCATTTTGCTATATAAAGCTCACATATTATTTTAATGGTACATAATTTTACATTCTGTGTTAAAATATACATAGCAAAATTTATCATCATAACCATTTGTACAGATATAGTTCCTTAGGGTTAAATACATCTATTCTGTTGTACAACCAAAGCCCAGAACTGCATTATGTAGTTTTTTTTTTTAATTCAAAATTTGAATAGAAATAAATTTAGGAAGTGAAAATGGCTAAGTAATCTTGGTCCTAAAAATATCTTTTAAACATTATTGGTCTCTCTATGTAGTAAGAGACCCAGTAAGTGTGGATTTAAGGATATTTAGTTTGTGACACTGGTATTATGTAGGAAATGATTTACAAATTAGCTGACTGTGTTAAAGCCTGTGTGAGTCTTGTCATCTTTTGTTGTCTGCAAAGGTATCCAGCAAAATTATTTCCTAATCAGAAGGCATTTCAAATGTTATTTTACTTATTTGCAGTTCCAAAAAGTTCTAGAAAACAACTCCCTCGAAAACAAAACATACAAATGCATCTGATTGTTAAATTTACTGTGATGTGCATGGAAGCTCGAGTATCATCAGTTAATTGTATTGGGTTTTTATTGGCTCTCTTATTTCTCACTCTATTTTCTGGGTTGCTTTATGATGCTGTGACACATTGATTTTTCTTCCTGCTCTCATACTAACAAAGTCTATAGGAAATAAAATAGCTTTATTGTTACATAACAGCACAGCGGGCATCACATGAAACTAAATGAAGAAGTAGCTTTTTCTTTTGGGGCAAAGTAAGCTACATTTGAAGAAACCATGAGAAATGAAAGGTCACATATTATGTTAGTCCATAAAATAATTCCCAGTGAAATTAACTATGCCAACCTAAAAGGAAAGCTTGTTTTGATTTTTTTCAGAATTTTAATTGTTTATCTTTATTATGTAAGTATGACTATACTTAGTCACAAACAAGACTTTGTATCTACTGATGAAGTGGTTACATTAGGACCAAAAGGCTTTTAATGTAGCAAGACATTGGTGAAGATTTATATAAGCACTATAGGGTGAGCTCTTATGGAAAATGATACATGACTACTAAAGGGGAAAAACAAAATTAAATCAACTGGTATTGGTGATGTCATAAACCACTAATGCAGTTTGAGTACTTTATAAACATCAGAATGCAATTCTGGTAATGCAATTACTACATTAGTATGCAGTTTGGAATCTGATTTGGACCTTCAAGATAAACTCCAAATGAGCCATTTATTTGCCCTTGGGTAATGATAATTGTGACTAAATCTCTCACCTGAAAAAGGTTTGTTGTCAAATTGTCTTTCACTTTTTGTATGAGAGAGCATAAGTTTGGAGGCAGATCATCGATGATGGTATCGGTTAAAAACATAACTGGTACCATCTAACCTTTTTCTCCTTACAGAACATGTTGAAAAATACATAAGTAACTGTGTAACAAATGGGAACGTAGAGAGGAGACTTTTACAGGTTCAAGCTGCCCTCAGAGCAGAAGGAACAACACCTTCGTTCAACAGGAACATGCCAGAGTGTTACTGGATGTCAAGTGGGAAAAGCTTTAAATGTTTCCAGCATTCCTTGCCTTTTTTCAACATATACTTATTGAATGTGTACAATGTATCAGTTGCTTTCTCTGGTCAGTGAGGGGAGTAGTGAAAAAAATCAGGCAAAAATCCCTCCCTGTGAAGTTAATTTCTCAGGGGAAGATAGAAAACCAGATAAAAGAATAAAAGCATGCTATGCAGTGATACTCTTAGAAGAAGAAAAATAAACCAATGCATGGGGCACTTGAAGGGTATTTTAGATAACGAGATTAGGGAAAGCCTCATAGTATTAGTAAAACTAGGAAGGAGTAAAGGAGATAAGCATCTGTTAGACTTGTTTTATAAAATGAATATTGTATATGCAAATGCTATGTACTTTGAGGGAGTCTGAGAATACATTAATTTTCTTCAGTAAAAAGTCATAAACATTTAAATATAAAATTTAAATTAGTTTATTGTAACTCTAAGTACCATAGCAAAGGAAGAATGCAAAAAAACAGAATTCTTTTTTCCACTACTAGATTTAAAAATAACTTTCTAATACCTTTCCAGGAGAGGACAAAATTGAATACAGAAGTTTTGAGCCTAAATGGAAGTTGCTAGTCTAACATCCTTCTCTCACCCAGTAGAGTCAGCTTGTTTATTTAGCTGGGTAACTCCAAGTAAGAGCTAGGGGAACAGAAGAGCAACAAATTACCCAAATAATTCCTGTGACACGGGATAAGAGCAGAGAAGCAGATTAATTTCTGCACTAAGTCTGTTGAAAAAGAGAGGAAAACCCAAGCACATGTGTGTCTATGAGCCCGATAACACTAAAATCCGATAGGCCCTCCAGGATTAAGATTGCCTACCTTGAGAACTGAAATGCAAAGTGACAAGGTCCACCTTTGCCTGGCATTCATTTGGTTATCATGACAAACTTAAGTATAATTTCTTTATCTCAAATTACTACTTAGGGCAGGAACAAGGTGTGCACCAGAATGTGCGTAAGTAGCTTTGCAGAACATAAATGATGCTTGTTAGTAAATGCATCTACGAAGTTGGTACAATGTGAGTCAATCTAATGAGCCCTTGCCTTTGCAAGCCAAGCCAATGTCACCTTCAAGCTCAACTAATGTATCACTGATAGAATAAGCTCATATGGCGAACTTCCTTGGAAGGAGGCTGCAACATACACAGTAGTGGTGAATACAGACCCTCCAAAATTCCCGTTGAGTGGTACACATGGTGGCTATTTCCAAATTAACATTGTTTTGAGCAACAGTGAGAGAGGGTCTCTTATCTCAGCATTTGAGTTTGCCTTCTGTATTATAAGGCAAAAGTAAGGACTGGCTCCCACGTATACCAGGAAGCCCCAGTTATACCCGAACAAATCAAAAGAGGGGAGAAATAAAAGCCTTGCACGTACACTGCCCTGCTATTCTGAACAAATGGACATGCAAGCATTGTACTCTGAGACCTGCTGAGTTCCGAAGATATTATTTACATCCCAACATTTTTACAAAAAACACTCAAGAGGTAGACAATGAATGCCAATTGAATCTGTAATACTTTTTCAGTTCTGATCAAGCTTCACAAATTCCCTTGAACTGTCACTTTTAAGATTTCTAAAAATTAAAACTTGGGATATTAATTTTATTAATAATGAAGTGAGGAAAGTGTGATAAAATATTACAAAATGTAGCTTATTATAATAGAAAAGATATATAAACTTCCTTGTCCCAAGACTACTATTGTTGTTATAGTAATCTGAGTATTTATTAACAGTGAGGTAGCCAGCCTCCCGAATGACCACTCATCATTTCTGCCTGGTGGAATTCACACACTTGTAGAGTGTTCTACTTCAATACCAGGACTGGTCTGTATGCTTAATAGTATACAGCAGAAGTTACATTGTACTGCTTTCGGTATGAAATTACAAATATTCTGGCATACAACTCAAGTGCCTGCATATTCTCTCTCTCTCTCTCTCTCTCTTTCTCTCTCTCTCTCTCTCTTTCCTCTTTCCTCTCTCACTCTGTTATAACCAGCTGTAAAGAGACTTTCTTAGTGAAGAACTGATACCTCCATCCAACAGCCATGTATGATCCTTGAAGTAGAAACTTCCACCCATCAGGGGAGGCCTCTCATCACCGTATCCTCAAATGACCGTGAAATTCCAACTTTGTGAGAGACTCTGGGTTGGAATCCCCCTGCTAAGCCACTTTCAGAGTACTGATGATTCAGAAGATATATATTACAGGAATGTTTCCTATGCAGCATTAGATAAGAAATACAATTAGTTACTGCTGAAAATCAAACTTGCATTCTTAGTATGTTCACATATAAAAATGAGTTTGTTCCTCATCCACATAGTGGTCACTGCCTATATATTTTTGGTAGGGCAGTTCTGCTGAATGACTGTGGCCGAGACTCGAGGAGTCAGGTAATTCATGTCTGGTGGCACCATCCTTTTGTGGCTTGAATGTCACTTTGTATCAGCAATAGAAAACTACTAGAAGAAGAAGAAGAGAGAAGAATAGGAAAACGTATTTTGGTGGGCTAGAATTAGAAATGGCACCCATCTTTTCTGGCACAATCCATTGAGCTCTGTGACAGGATCTAAACAAATTACAGATTAAGGACAAGCTTGGCACACATATCCTACTATCTCTGTTGTCCATCCTGCTAATGGGTTGTGACAAAGTTAGTAGCTACAGAGATAGCACCTGAGCTATCTGAGAAATATCCGACACAGGGCTGGCAGCCCCGCAGGGCTGTGGCATATGGTCTGTGTCATTCACTGTATGAAATTGTCTTGTAATTAAGAAACATTTTCAGATGAGAGGTTTTCCTTTATAAGAAGCTAAAATAAATTAAATATGAGCAAAGTAGCAGAAACGTGTTTTAATATTGAGACATGGTAGTTAGAAAACAACCAGATATAGGCTGCTAAGACATCAAAAGTTAAATGATGTCATTTTAAAGCATCCTATCTTTTAATTTTCAAAAGAAATGTGAATGTAGGCTCTGAAATTGAGTCCATTATAAAGAAGTCATCCAAATAATTCTGAATAGGATGCATTTTAAATTATATAACATTCAGAAATGATAATATAGTAACATCTAGGACTACACTTGTAGATTTCCAGATAGTCACAAACTCTCAGTTAAGCAGCTTTATAACAGTTTCTTAAAGCACTATTTTAATAGGTCACTATTCTATTTTAATAGCCCACCATTCTATTTGCAACTGAAATCATATATGTGGCACAATGTTAAAAACTCCTCCATGACTATGGTACACTGATAGCTGAAAACTTCAGTTTTAGGCAGAAAAGCCTTCATTGCTTGTGAAAGCTCTAGATCAATTATTCTGTATCCTTATGATTCTTGGAGACATAATTGAGAAAATGGATGAGTTAAGATTGTTTTTGACAGCGTATAAAACAAAAATCCAACCTCATCCTCCTATACATATTTCTTGTTAATACACCAAAATCTTAAAGTAAGTGGACTGATCATGTAAAGCTGATATATCTAGATTCTCCTGGCTTTTCCCCAATGCTGGCTGTCTCAGAGTCACAAAATGACTATTACAGCTCCAGAAACAGAGCCACACTCTCAGCAGAAAAATAGAGAAGGAAACAAAAGTTTCTGCCATTTCAAACCTTGGTATCAGGAACAAAATATTTTCCTAAATTTCTTCACTTCCAGCCTCAGCAAATTTCCACTTAGTTCTCATTAACCCAAATTGAGTCACATTACTATTCATAGCTAAGGCACATGGGCAAAGCAAAGCACAGCAAAATCTTGATTAACTTGAATAGGGCTCATTGCTTGGGACTGGGTATATACCAGCCCAAATAAGAGTAAATATCCGATGCTCTTAAGAAAAAAGAAAAAAAAAAAAAAGGAGAAAAGGGACACAGTATAGGCTACTAAGACTATCTACCAGAAGTAAATACTCTGTATATTATATAGCTGTAATTTTCATTATAGCATCTCCATTTTGAGGTTGCATTTATATTCTAGCAAATAATATTTTGACATTTCCCTGGAAGCTTTCTAACTTAATGTAAAAACTGTTCTAGCAACACAAAATACTTGAAAGCAATTTTTATAAGCATATGTCTTCCTAACAAATATTCTCCTATAGATTTTCAAAATAAATAAAAAGAGGTACAGATGGGTCTCTTTTACAGCCAAGTGTATTTCCACATGGCAGCATGAACTGAGATTAGGGATAGGAATTAAGTCTTTTATGATGATCAAAAATATATGTGCTAGAACTCTTCTTGACATTAAAGGATGTAATTTATCTACTTTGTATTACTTTTTCACATTGTCTATGAAACTGGAATAACATTCTATCCTTATAGAAATTATGTAGATTACTTGGAAAGAAAAAATACTCTATATTTCCAAAGTGCTCAATAAATAACATAACATTAAATTGCTGTTGGTTTGACATATCAGAAAAATATTCACTGGTATTTTTTAAGATGTCCTTTACATTTATCTATATTTCTTGATCTTTCCTTGAGTATCTAAAAATAAAAAGTAGATCTTATTATTTGAAAGATAGACTTTATCTACATGAATTTTCCTACCTTTAAAGGAAATTAACCTGTTTAGTTGTTGAATCATAGTAAATTTCTGCATATTCCTGAAAATAACAGTTAATTTATATGACTTTTTAAAATCTTTACTCTTTCTTATTCCATTTTATAAAATATTTATCAAAATTGCTATATTTATACTGATCGCAGTGTAAGATACTAGCATGATAGCAATATCAAGACAAGTAGTCATAATATACAGATTTAATAATGCCTTCCTTATTTGTTAATTCTCTTAATTTAAGGAAGTTATTGAAAACCTCTAGACATAAGCTTTCTTATTCATGGAAATAGGGTGCTATTATGTTTGATTTCTGTACAACGCTGCCATCTCTTAAATGTAGAATTCTGTTTTTCAATTGCATATGTTTCCAGTTTATATATGTATGAAAATTCGATATAATAATGAAACCATTTATACCTACAAATCCAGTTTTCTTTAATATGATATAAGATATTGATCTAGGAATGTTAACTATTTACTATAGATTTTCTCTTCTCTGTATAGAAGTAGATTAAGATACTTTGAGTTTTCTATTGTATTTCATGCACAAGATCGATATGTAGGTTTATTCTCAAAAGTAGGCAGCACACTAAACTATATGGGAAATGTGATCTAAAAATGTGAAATATAATTTGGGAAATGTGAACTAAAAACCTGGAAAACTACTAAACATTGAATCACACAACAAAAAGCAAGAAAATATCACATGGCACACATAATTCCCACGAAATTAATGCAGATGGTAGATTCATGTCTGATTTAGCCATACCTATCCTAAAACTCATTTTCTTGGCAAAAGATATTGGCATAGCTGCAGAAACAAATCATAAAATAGAATGAATAGCCTCTCCCTTGAATTCATATTCTAAATATAACAGAATATTGATGAATAATAAAGCAAAGCTTTCAGTGTTGACTCAAATCTATCTCAAGAAATGTCTAGCCAGCACTCTTAGGTCAACATTTACTATCTTATGTAGTACACTGTAGACTGTTCATTATATTTAAATATGGGTTCTCTTGGTGTGGAGTTCCAAAGACTGAAAAAAAATGACTTTTCTCCACTCACTGAAACACACATAGCATCACACCATAGACGATGGTGAAAACAAGAAAACAACTAAGTTTAAGTAGTATTGGGCCTTTTTCCATAAAGCCTTTTAAAGCCCCATTCCTTTTCCAAATTTGCAAGACCACAAAATTTCTGATGTCTCTTTTCTCCATCATTTATGCTTGTAGACTGTCAAATTCTTTTTCATCATACTGCACTAGATATTATCAGTAGCAACCTTAATATATACATATATTAATTTCCTCCAAACTCATAGAAGACAACACGTGAATCAAATTTTAATATTGGTCTGCATGATTCATCAACATTGCAACATCCACATGTTTAGTATTCCAACACTAAACTGTATAGGAATATTATTCTGTAAAGGGTCAAAGAAATTTGTTTAAAAGATTTTAAGAGAATTAACTATTTAGAGTTCAGAAAGCATAACATTAAGAGTACATGAAAAAATGATTTTCATTAGCCTAAGTCCTCCTGATACCTCCAGCTTAAATAGATCTAAAAATAAGAAAGCACAATTGGATTTCTGAATTGTCTGTAAGTAACAGTCTTCAAAAATGATTCAAATGCAGTCTAACTTTTCACAGAGTTCTAGTTTGTACCTAGGCACCTTTGTATATCTTTGTCATATGTAACATTACATAAAAACATTGCAATAAATATCCTATTGCGTATCGTTAAGAGATAAACTAACACTCTATCTGTTATTGTACTTAATTTTTTATTTCTGTAATTGTACATATTTGTAAATTAAGTTTTAGTCCTTAAATCTCTCATAATAATAACTAAAGAGCATTAATATGTACTGTGAACAGTTCTGTTGTCTTTTTACTGATCATTTTTATTTACATAAGTGAAAAGAACTTCAATTCATATTGGATTTCATTATGTAAAAAGTACATACAAGATTTCACTTTGAATGAACATTTTCCATCTAATTAATATTTTGATTAAGGTAATAAACCTTTAAAAGTAGAGATCATCATAAGAATGTAAATGTGGTCTAAAGATCAGCGGATGCCACCTGAGACAGGAGACATTTAATTTAGAAATGAGTCTCTTTTCACATTTAATTTCTTTTTGTCATTCTCTTATTTCACAGAAATTAAACAGTTCTGTGAAAGTAAGATAATTATTTCTTAAAAATGCAGGTTCTGTTTTATCTTTCCTAGTAAAATTGTTCAGTTCATGGTTCATAAGCTTATAATTGTTTGCTGCCACTGACTGGAGTTTCAGAAATAAAAATAGCCCCAGGTAATCAATTCTTAGGAAAACATGGTTATAAATCTCACTTTTATCATAACTGGCTTTGTATATGAAGTACAAAAATCAGAAAACCTGGAAAATACTGCTTGAAAACTTATTTTGTTTCTTTTTTTTCTCACCAATTCTGATTTTCTGTCTTTTACTTTTTAGTGACTTAGAAGAAATAATTATTTGTTTGTTTGTTTGTTTGTTTTGCAGTGTGGGGATAGAAGCTGAGGTTTTGTGCCTGGTAGGCAAAGGTTGTACCGCTGAGCTGTAGTCCAAACCCCAAGAAATTAGTATATATTATTTTTTTTTTTGGTAATGCATCAGCTCTGTGTTGGCTTTTTTTCAAAGATCTGCTTGACTCTGTGAGGAAAGCCACCTGCAGTCTCCAATCTCCACAAACTCAGGCATAAGATTGCAAATTGTTACTGAATCCCTGATTAAAAAGCTTTTTTTAAACACAAAGAAAGTTTGATTCCAGTCTATTTATAAGTGGGTTAGATGATTGTTCTTTTGGGGCATTCAACCTTGGTCTAGATTTCTGGTCTCTATCACTTAGACAACTTCGTTATGTTAGATGATGTCTTTTAACATAATTCTGAAAAGGAAGGATCTTTCAAATTGAGAGGAGAATTTGAGAATGAATAATTTAAAATTTCTTGGGAAAATCCAAGACAAAGCAAGTGTAGTACTTAACCGGAAAGTCCAGTTTGAATGTTTATACTAAAATAAAGTAGCAAATAAGTAAATGAAATATTAATGTCATCTTACCCATTTGACCTGAGTGATTAGTGCCTATTCGTATTCTTCCATCTGTCCTCTGTCAAGGTGACATCATCAGAAAATGGTCATGTACTGATGATCACAGCATGATAATGTTGTACGCACAGGAGAAAGTTTGGAAATTAGATGTTGCTTGGAATCTGAATATTCTTGTTACCATGCTAGACATTATGTGCTCTGACATGTTCACAGCAGTTGAAGTTCAGTTCACACAGTTCAACCTTATTCTTCTGCCTTCCACAGAATACACTATTGGGTTTGTTTGCCTGAGTCTCAAATTTTTTCCTTGTCTTTTTGCACATACTTCCCCCAATTTTGGGAAGAAAGCATCAAATAGAAACACTACTTTTTGTGTTTGTTTTCAGCAGTGATTTTTCTTGATTATGCTATAGCAATAATTAAAAGCATGCTGATGCATTTTCTTATCACTGCTTTGGTGCGATCTAGTACCGGAAAGTGAGAAATCACTCAAGTCTTTCCTGAGCTTGTTTTATTTTTGGTGCCACTTTATGACACCACTGTTATTTTCAAATACAGCCAGAAGTTTCACTTCACTGAGCATCATTAATCTCTCTCTATCCAGTATTCTGTGTCTTTTATAATTGTCTAAACCTCTTTATCAGCTAGAGGCAAATGGACAGTAGTAGTTAGGGACCCCCTTTAGTTATCCCTATACTGAATTGAGGTAGATAATGTATTTTTTTAATTGGCTCATTTATTAATATTTCAAAATGAAAAATAGTTGAGTTTTCCTTTTTCAGGTTATTTCCAAGAAGAGCTGCCTTACATTAAGTTCACTGTTTGACCAGTAACAGTTACTTTTCTTGCTATCTCACTGTGGAAAGAATGTACTTTTCTTTCACACTGATCCCCAGATTAGCCATGTAGGCTGGTGGATCATAGCCAACACACCACAGGCAGAGACTTTAAATCATTTCGCTCATTTCACTTGGTTTCTGTACCTTGGTTGTTTATAGTGAGAAATATATAATGCCAGGTAGCACCTGCGCCTTTGGTATGAGGTAGATCCAAATCACTCACTTGTAGAGCAGATCAGAACCCAGAATAAGACATGTAGCTAAGTGCAGCCAACACACCCTAGGGCAGAGGTCAGAGTCAGGCTAGGTCATCTAAACTACAGTCCAGCTGCAGGCCTATGACCAAGAAAACAAATGTTTGACAGTATAAATTACTACATTTTAGAACAGTTGGTTATTTAATACTATTGTGACAATAACCAGCCAATGTAACATCTAATATTCTAATTATTAAGTATTTTCATGATGCTCAGATAAATGAGTTAAAAAATTAACATATAGGACAAAGGAGGAATATTGTATCTATATTAGGATGTGCACAACATAATGACTTTTCAATTCCCAACAGCATTGTCTAGAACCCTAATGTTTTAAATTCAAGTTCTTTTTTAAATAATATACAATTTAATGGCTGATTATTAAAATAAAAAGATAAGTAGAATCTCCTACAAGATTTATTATTAAGCAACAGAAAACTTTTATAGTTGCTATTTGATTTAATTCCCTACTGTGAGTTTTATTATGAAATCAATTAATTAATTGTCCTTTACTGCCTTAAGTATTTTATTAATGGTATTACATGGATAATAGAGTAGTTCATGTATAATTGCACATTTATACTTTGTGTGTATTACTTAGTAATTCTGTAGTTAAATGTATTCTAAGGGAGGTGAATTTCATGAACACTGAGGATTGTTTTTGAGAAAAAAAATCTAATATTTTATTTTATATCCTGCTGACTAAGGACCAGGCTGGGAAATTAAGTCTCAGGCTTCAGTCATGGCCATAACCCTTCCTGGTTGCCTAATTTTGTGATAAGAGTAATTAGTTTTAAGGTTTGTTGTAAGGCTGAAATATGACAAAATATATGAGGAGATGATCACAGAGACTAGCACACAGAGATTTAATTATGACTAATTTAGTCATGACTTATTGAATGAGATATTTTTCTTTTTAAAGCATCACCCAATTTGTATTATGTTCACCATACTTAGTATATTCAATATGTGAGTAACTTGGGATGCTTATTTTTTTTTTACTGTAATGTGAAGGTTTCACAAATTTAAGCTGTTGTGTATAAACATTTCTTCAAAATTCTAAAATTGAGATTTTATAAAGTCAGCAAATAAGAGTTCATAAAATAACAGAAATTACATTCAGGAACCATGAGAATGTATATTTCATTAGGCAACATTATCCTGCACACGCCGAAGGATGTAGAGAAAGGTTTGTGCCTCTCCAGCTGTTTCTTACGCATAAAGTCTTAGCAGAGTGACTAAGGGTCAGGTCCTTGTCCAGGTTAGAGCGGCTGTGTAACTTACATGGAGACATCTTTGCCTTGATTCAAGGTTGACATATTTAAGTATGCATTTTTGCCTCTGACTTTTGTTTTTGTCAGGACTAACTGTTCAAGAATATCCTTAAAAAACTTGATCGCATGATTTCATTCCGTTCCAGACATTTGTAAGAATAAAACTGCTCTGCTCTCAAGAAGTTTATCATTTTGTGTTATTGAAAGGATGTAAATTTTAATGTCCTTGATTAAAGCATAATCTTTAACTATTGTACCGTGCATTATATGCTTGCATATGAAAGTCTCTATTTGTCTACAGCCATGTATTCAAAAATGAACTGTCTGTTTCATGAGAAAATAGGTGGGACTTGTAATTCTCTATTGAGTTTCCAGTCCAGACTCACTGTAATCAGTGAGATATTTTTTGGGCAACTTGAATGTTGTGACAACGAAGGTCATTTTCAGCCTGTGTTGCCAAGGAAGCTCATCTTCTACCTGGGCTCAGAGCTAGTAATGTGTGATTCATGGTGTGGTACCATAAGACAGGCTGTGAAACACTGTAAAATGTACTTAACGCCCTCACTCCCAACATTTTAATCACTGTCCATTGTAGTGTACAAGTTCATGAACTTGATTCTTTCCTCAACTGTGGTCACAAACCGAGTTGGATGAGAACTGATTCAGATTCAGTGGTTCAATGTTGACCTTGTGGGGAGATTTGATTTTGTTCTCATCCACTTCAGTTTGTGACTAGAATCATGGTGAGAACTGAGTTCCTGAATGGAGGCACCACTCTACAGGGACCTCGCGGTAGCACTGCAGCCGAAAGTTAAAGGGCAATGCATTTGAAGAGATTTAGCATGCATGTAACTGTACACAGTGGGAGTAAGAGGCTGCAAATCAAAATAGGAAGAGGTTGACCGAGCTGCTCATTCTTCCTGGTGATTTTCACAATGAACCTCAAGAGGACGGTTATTCTGAAGGCCGCAGGTAGACTAGACACAAAATGGCTCACACTAGAGGAGGAAAATGGAACAAATATCAAGGTAAAGTTTATTAAATATTTTCAAAATGGAAGAATAGTCAGTGTTAGTGTGTAATATAGTCAATGCTTAGGCCAATTATATAATAATTGTTTCACGTATAGTTATGAGTAGAACATAACTACAGGGTAAAATAAGTTTAGGCAATGTCATAGTGAATTCTACTGGCTTTCAGAATGGCAGGGAATCACCGTATTCTACCCAACTGTGCGAAGGATGATTCTAACCCAGTGTAACGCTGAGTGATTTCCTTAGCCCTTCCCCAAATGTATTTCTTCATTTGTAAAATGAAAACAACCATTATCCTTATCATATAATTTTTTTTTTTTTTTTGGTGGTGCTGGGGATTGAACTCAGGGCCCTGTGCTTGCAAGGCAGGCACTCTAGCTACTGAGCTAAATCCCCAGCCCTGATTTCTTTTTTGTTGTTGTTGTTGTTTTGTTTTTTTGGTGCTTATCACATAATTTTTATGATGATTACATGAAATTAAAAAGATAATTACTCTAAAGTAGAATATTTCCTGTCACGTAGGTGCTCAAAATTGGATAGCAAAAATATTAACCTAGAAATTGGTCTGTGTGCTAGAAAATATTGGATATTGTATCACATAAATAAAATGGTGTTATTTATAGAAATAGTATATAAAATATTAATACTTATGAGTAAAAAATAAAGGAGAGAGAATAAAAGTAAGAAACATATTTAAAAGGCAATTTCTATATATAATTTATAGATATACAGGTCTAACTCAAGTTTAATAAATAAAGTTCAAAATAAGTTATTTTAAAATTTATATATATTACTATATAAACAGTACCAATTTTAAGTAACTCTTCCTAAAATATGTTCTTTTAAAAATTATTGAGGATTTTTCAGTTGTCTTCCACAAGGGTGTGACTTATAAAATTCTGGTGAAATAATAATGTGGAACAAATTTTTGTTCTTGACATTTAGTCTCTGAACAACAGGAGAGAGTATTTTGTCTCCTGAAATTCTCGAAGTTTTGCCCTTAGCCATGTATAACATGATTATAGTGCTTATAAATCTATTCTTTGTTGTTATTTTGTGGGCATAGGTATCAGAGGAAAATAGTATTTCTTAGCTTTTTCTGACTGGAAAAGCAAGTTTTTGATATAATTCAAGAAAAAAAAAAAAGGGAAAAACTAAAATGCATTTCTTCCATGGCTGCCCATTTACCAATTTTTGTTGCCAACCAAATATTTACTATTTATCGTGTTCCCACTTCATGCATTCTTGTGTAAATGCTTTGCAATTCTTTAGCATTTCTAAAATAGCTATTCTCAAACAATGATAATAAAGTCAACATGATGATTTATTTCCCTTCCTGTTATGACGTTCTTTCTTACCTTTTGCGGAAAAAATGTACCAAAAGTTGTCCATATTCTCTTGGCCTTTTCTCTTGAACATATTCGAATAAGGTTTTTACCCTCATTGCACTTTCATCTCCTCTGGCCAAGGACCCAAGATCTCATTTTGCGGAGGTCTATGATAACGCTCACTATTCCATGTACTTGACCTACCTGCAGCCTTTGACTAATAGGTCTTGTTCTCTTGGTTGTAGGAATGTCACACCCTCCTGAGTGTTCTCTTATTAATCTCTTTTTCTTGTTTCTTCTAGTCTTTCCAACCTCTGCTTGTAGAGTATCCCAAGACATTGTTCTCGGTGTTCTTATCTTCTCTATCTACACTCCCAACCTTAGTGGTCTTATCCAGTCTGCTGACTTTAAATGTCATTCAGATGACAGAGATTCTAAAACTTTTATCTCTAGCTCAGTTCTTATCCCTAAATCCAGACTCATATACCCAATAACCTATTTGTCATTTCCACTAATAGATCTAAGGGGCGTTTCAAATTCAACATGCCAAAGCTGAATTCCTGACCTTTATTCAAAATCCTATTTTTCCACAGTTTTTCCCTTCTTGATCTCTTGGACTTTCATCCAGTCACCTTAAAAATCTTTGTGCCAGTCTTCTCTCTACCTCACATTGCCCCCGTCAGGAAATAAAGTTGTTTCTACCTTCATTAAATCCCCTGTTCCATCATTTCTCACTACGCCTGCCATCTCCAGTGTAATCTGAGTTGTCCTTATTCTCTGAACTGGACTATGCAATAACATTTTATCTCTGAGATTTTATTCTCTTCTTTCTGGGAGCCAAAATAGTCCTTTAAAATATAAGTCACATCACATCATTTGTTTACTAAAAATCCAACAATGGTTTTTACTTTTTACCAAGGCAATGCCAAGGTGCTGATTGTGGTCCACACACCCTCACAGGCCTTGTATCTTCTCACAGTGACTCCGTCCCCCTCTGTCTCAGCACTTTTCCTTCATTTCTGACTCATTAAAACACTGGTCCCTTCTTCATCCTGGAACCTACCAGCTTACTGTTCATCTGAAAAGCTCTTTCTCCATGTATTCTGATAAGAAATATCATCGTCTCCTCAAAGATCTGCCTTTACCACACTATAAAGTTTGCACCTTGAACTACATCACCCCCTCTATCTAATTTTAATGCTATTTATCACTGCACAATATACCATGTATCTACCTACTTAAGAAGCTTTTCCCCCACTTCCACTGCAAGAATATAAGTTCTAAATTGTTAGCACGTTTTATTCATTTGTGTACTCTAAATGTTTAAAATACTGCTTAAATCCAAATATTTATTAAATGAGTAAATTAGATTTTATTTGTATATATTGAATACTTAAAATAGTTCATTATTCCAAATATTTGTTAAATGAATGACTTAGGCGTGGTAAGGAACTGTACATAAAACGCTGATGCTAATAGTATGTGGCTCATAGTAACCATTCAAGAAGTATCTGTTAAATGAGCCATGTGCGGTAAGGGGTGATTCGATTTGAGGAGAGCTACTATTTCTTACAATTATAAAAACAAACGCAAAAGTTGCTTTATACATTATTATTTTATTTTATTATTGATGGGTATGCAATAACTGTACATGTTTATGAGGTAGTTTTATTTTGTATATGATCACATATGGGTAATCGGCACATACATCACCTCAAAAATTTTTCATTTGTTGTGTGCTGAAAACATTAAAAATCCTTCCTTCTGGTTGTTTAAAAATAACCAGAATTCCTAATTATAATCACCCCGCTGTACTATAGAAAATTAGAACTTATTGTTCTTCCCTAACTGTATGTTTGTGCCCAATAATCAATCGCCTTCTGTTCCCCCCATCCTCTAGCCTTGTAGATGGCTTCTTAGTAAGAATGATCCTGTTTGGGTTTTTTTCAGCTCTATTTAACTTATATAAAATAACATGCATTGAATACATGCAAGGAAACATTTTTTAGTTTTAAAATTACAATCATCAGAGAAAGTGTTTTAGCAAGCGTAGGTGGTGGAGGAAACAAGTTCAAAGTATAAAAATGACTCAGATATAGTAAGTGTGTTTCCCACTCACCACTGCAGTGGATGAGTTAGTGGTTAGTTTGAGCAGGAGCGCCCAGGGCAACTGAGTCAGCGTGGCTCTGGCCGTGGAAGACCCGCCCGGGCACTGTTGCAGAAAAGGACGACGGGAGGGGACGACTGACGCTGCTGATTGCCCAGGAGAAGCTTTGTTGCAGCTGGTGTTCCCTATGGGAGCTTGGCTGTGCTCAGAGGAGGAGCTCGGCTCCTCACTGCCGGGTGGCTGCTGTTCTCTGTGGGGAAGCGCCAGTCGTTGTCACTGTCTTGAGCGTCGCTTCCTGGCTCCGGTGCAGACTCCTCAGCCTTCTGACGCAGACCCTTTCCTCTGCCAGCGCAGACTTTCAGGCTTCCACCACCGGCCCTCGGGTCTTTCCGGTGCGGATCCTTGATACTGACTCGCATGAGGCGCTGCCCCGGGCTCTGAGCCTTTGGTAAGACTCATGCGGGATGTTGTCATGGGATCCGGGCCCTCAGCTGGATTCTTTGAATTCTTCAGGTTTCTAGCACGTGGACAACTCTATTGCACTGTACTGCATTTGACTTTTTGGGTGATTATAAGATAATCCTATAAATTTATGTGTTCTGTACTAAATTGATTTCCTTGTAAATCACTGACTAATACATGTACTAGCCGCTTTCCAGTTCAGTGCAGTAGGTGGAGGATGGGCAGACAGACAGGCGATGGCTCCGTGTGTCAGTTATGGGTTAGGATGGTAGATACACTAGCATCTTCAGGACTCCAAATCTGCCTTAACATTGATATTCGGCTGGTGGAAAGTGCATTTTTTGGAGGTTTTTGTGGCACAGATTGGAAGGGACACGTACATTTTAGTACATATTACAGTTTCATGGCCCGTCGAAATGCAAGAGAGGCAGGGATATGTGCTCAAAGTTTGTATTCACAAAGAAGAGATGAAAAGTAAGTTTATTTCTTATAACTAGGAAGTTCAGTACAACAAGTTTAGCAAACTTTTTATCTTCTATGTAGGGAGCTTTTTAAACATTGTGTGATAAGAAAACTAAGACTTTCACATTTATGGATTTATTGCATTGAAGTTATTTTTCTGCAGCAGTAATTTATTTGGGATGTGATTTGTGCAAATAATACTAATGCAAAGTATTCAAAATATCGAATATGATGATTTAAAATGTTCACATCTTAAAAAGATGAATACCACAGTGTACCACACATGTTGAACAGAGCTAGATCTTTCCCTAAAGATGTATGCGAGTAATGCATCTTAATAATCCACATCAACAGAAAACTTGTGAGGCAGCTATATACAGAAGTATCTAGTGAATATAGTGTTACACTCCACTTGGCTCCTCTGGGTAGTAATAAACTGAGATAATTAAAATTTAAAGCATAATGAGTAACTTATATCTCATAAATTTCTTCCCACATGGAAATAGAGAAGACATGCATACATGTGCAGTGTATGTTTGACAACAATGCTAATGATGAATTAATAACCAAAGCTTTTTTTAACTTTGTTGTATTAAATTATATTGAACAAGTTAATATAGCCTTAAACAAACACACTGGGAAAATGAGGAACACAGAAAAAATGGCATAGACACTTTGAGATATTGCAGATTTAATATATATATTAAACAAGCTCAAGTGAAGCTATATCTATTACAGAATATACCTCCTTAAAATAAAGCAAATAACACTCTGGAAGTGCACAGACTAAACGCGTATATAGATATGTGGAAATTAAAATAAATGTAGGGACTCATTTGCATCTTAGGCCACAGAGTTCATTAGGTATTCAGTCAATTAATTAGGAGTTCCTGGTAAAAATATGGTTCATTTAATATTAATAAAGGCAAAAAATAATACGATACACTAAGAAGTAATCTTGGTTATGAAATTATTCTGGTTCTATGTCAGATAAATGCCTACGCATACTCCAGAACTTAAAAAATTGTTTATCATAAAAGAATCTACAGACTTCTAGAAAATACATGGTTCAGGAAAAAATAATATTCTTCTTGCTCTTGCTTTGACTGGCTTTTAATTATTGGCTCTATCTTATTTCTAATTTAACTGGTCCTGAAGAAGCCTGTGTGTATTAGTCCACTTTTCATTACTGTAACAAAATTCCTGAGACAATTTTATAAAGAAAAGAGGTTTATTTAGCTCACAGTTTGAAGCCCCTTGTTGACTGCATCAGCTCGTGTGGATGGCGCTAGTGGGAGCAATGTGGAAACAAGCAAGTCCATTGCTTGATGGGATGCCAGAGATGGTGGTGCAAAGCCTGCTGTTTTATGATAGCTCTCTCCCAACAGCAACCCAAAGGTCCTTCAAGGGCAGTGTGCTTAACGCCCGATGTGACCTTCCAGTAGCCCTTATCTCTTAATGGATCCACATTTCCCCTCAATGTCCCTTCCCTGGGGACCAAGTTCTCAAAACCTGAACTTTGGGGACAAGCCACCTCCAAACCACATGATAAGGTTGTATATTTATCACATGGTGGCAGACATTATTTTTCTCTAAGAAACACTGGAGAACAAACAATATTTTCTCTTCTTTTAGTAGTATAATATAATAAAAAAGCAAGGAACTGCACCCAGGCTACCCCTCGAGCAGAAGGACTAAGTCTCAATCACCTCTGTAACAGTATCTTGCACATGGTGCTTTTGTAACTTTACTAGATATGAGATAAAACTTCTCTGATTTTTTAAATTATTAAGTGAAAATTATGATACCATCATGAATTGTCAAAACATATTAAATGACACTGGTGAAACTGAAGTCTATAGTGGAGTGTGTTTAAAATCCTAAAATAGTAAAAGCCTATGATGTTCTGGTCAAGAATATTCTAGGATGCACACTATGATGATAACAGCAGCTATTAGGGAGTCTGGCTTCCATCTAGGATCCAGCTTTTCAGTGTCCCCCACAGTAAAAGAGCTGAATTTAAAGTCTTATCCCATTGTCATGACCTGGGAAGGAAGTAAAAGATGACAAATAAAGAGGAAGCACATACAGAGACAGGTAAATAGGAGACTCATTGAACAGAATTTCAGATCCATGCAGACAGAAGTTTTTAAAAAATAAGTTAACAGGGGCTGGGGATGAAGCTTGGAAGTAGAGCACTCACCTGACATGCATGAAGCCCTGGATTCAATCACTAGCACAGGAAGGAAGGAAGGAAGAAGGGAGGGAAGAATGGAGGAAGGAAGGAAGGAAGAAGGGAGGGAACAAGGGAGGGAGGAAGGAAGAAAGGAAGGAAAGAAGGAAGGGAAGGACAGAGGAAGGAAGGAAGGGGACAGACAGAGGGGGGAGGGAGGAATTGGAAGAGAAGGAAGGAAGAAGGAAAGATGGGGGGATGGAAGGATGGGAGAAAAAGGAAGGAAGGAAGGGAGGGAGGAAGAAAAGAAGAAACAATGTAGTTTCACAATCATTATTATTATTATTATTATTATTATTTTTTTTGTGGTGCAGAGGATCGAACTCAGGGCCTTGTGCTTGCAAGGCAAGCACTCTAATCACTGAGCTAAATCCCCAGCCCTCACAATCATTATTGAAACCATATTCAGATTATAGCACTACTTTTCATTTTACTGATATTAAAAATTGCAATTATATAGCATTTGGAATTAAAAGGAAAGCTGTCACCTTAATAGGCAAGCGCTTTTGCAGAAGGCCGTGTCCTATACTGAAGAGTTAAACCACTGAGCTGGAGGGAAGTTTCACGCATGCTTTGTTTCTTATAAGTAGTATGCCATATTAATTAAACCCCCTCATGGCATGTGACCTGGGTAGTCCCACAACAGCATCCCAAGAGAGTGAACTGAAGTTAGGCTGCCATAATTGTAATGAGAGTACGATTTGTTACCAGTCTGCCTGTACAAGCCCAGCACATGACTGAACTGGGTACCCGCATCTACCTCTGCCACACCTGTAAGTGAATTCTGCAGACAGTAGAGCGAGTAAAAACGAGTTTAAATTACACAGTGTTAAATCGGAAAGACTCTGACTTATCACCACATTCTGCAGCTCTGCTTTATAATTGAGAGAACTGTCTCCCCAGTGAGTTCTGTGAGTGTGGTCCGGGCTGCAAAGCAAGTTGGACTGGGAGTTAGCAGACCCAGTTCGCCTCCTCTGTCATGTGAATGTAAAATGTAGGAAGTGTTCTTAAACATTCTCGCACTCATTTTCCCCATCTAAAAAAGTGAGCAGAAAAAAAGATAATGACTGACGCTGTTAACTAGCAGCTGGGGATTTAGCTCAAGTGGTAGAGTGCTTGCCTAGCAAGCGCAAGGCCCCAGGTTTGAGCCCCAGCAGCCCTGCAAAAAATAAACAAATAAAGCTGTTAACTAGATTGTGGTAACAGTTGTTAAAACTGTGTCAGTACTCTAAAAACCATCAAGCCATAAATTTAAAATGAATGAATAGGTAAAACAGGTATGCGAATTGTACCTCAATAAAGTTGTTTTAAAAATCAGATCACAAAAATACATGAATAGGTACATTTGACTACAAAATCATCTGTATATTCTAACAGAACATTGTTTTTACGAATTAAGAAAACTCATAAGAACAGATTGTGTCTAAAGGAGAAGACAACATTGTGCTGAATATCATTTCGAGATGATTAACCTCACCTTTATCTTCTGTTAGTATGTTTTTCTAATCAGTCCGGACAAGTATAGATGCTCCTTGACTTACAGTGAGGCTGCTCCAAACACTAGTTGGGACTCTTCTTCCTTTGCATTGTCAAAATTGTACCCAATATAATAATAGTCCCTGCGTCTACTGTACCTCTTCTTTATATACTTTTGATTCTACTGTTTTATCTGTAGGCAATTTTCAGATTCATTCTTCTGTTCAAAATTATTTGGGATTCTGTGTTGTACACATTGTACCTAGAAGACTAGCATGTGTGCCTGCTGCTCACCAACTAAGAAATAAAACAAGCAACAAATAAACAAATTCCCTGAAAAGCAGATGGGAAAAGGAGGAACATGTGCTTAACTAAAATATGCTGTCTTAAAAATGCTATAGAAAATCCAAATAGAATTTTTCAACACTTATGGTCCAAGAATAAGATGTTGAGTTGTTCATGACTGGGGGTTTTAATGGAGAGCATCAACAAATAGTAAATAATTAAAACTATGAGACAAAATGAGATCATTATAGCTCTATCATATATACGACAATGATAATAAGTCTGTCTCAATACTAAAATAAAATCTGTTTGAGAAATATATTTTCCCAGAAACTAACAAGGACCCAAGAGCCTATATCTTTTATAATCACTTTATTTTTAATACATTATATTATGTTGCTGATGTCTGAAGACATTCATAGCAAGTGTTCTAGGTCATTCTTCTAAAAGGAAAGTTAGGCAATGGGAACGTGAATCTGTCTCCCACATCTAAATTCATCTAAATTTGATTCTAAATTTGTATTTTTTACCATGTGTTTAGTTATCCAGGGAGGAATGTGATAATCTCTTTCTGTTAAGCCACTATCGTTCCTAGTACATCTGAAACAATATGCATAATTTTAATTTATCTATCCTTTGCAAGGTGTACATTAGGAATTAGAAGGCTGTCCCATTCTTAATGCAGTATAAAATTACAAGCACACAATAAAAGAAATACTGCAATCACCAGATGCTTTTAACACAGCCAAAAACCAATTAAGCTTCAGTTCTTAAACTCACAGAATAGGAGATAAAATGGACTTTTTATACCATCTAGTTCAATAAAGAAAGATAATAGGAAACAGGAAGATAGATCTTTTGCAAATGGGAAGGAGATGAAGGAGGAGGGAGGTGAAGGGAAGGAGAAGTAAAAAGAATTAAGATACATTATGCATATGCATCAGCTTCCCCCAATGAATATAACCATTATGTGCTGCAAATATGCACTAACAAACATGTACTTATGAAAATAAAATAAGGTGAATATATAAAACCATTTAGTTCAAGCACTAATCTGATGTTTGAATTCCTCACCTTCATTATAGCAAAATGTTGATGCTTTTGTCCCTTGGTGGCCCTGAGAATTCTGGGGTTGGATGAGCAGATCATTCTTGATATCCCCTTTCAGCCACCACTTCCCATTTTTCACACATTGACCTTCTATGTAAGTTTGCACTTAAGCAGATCAGAAGTCTAATTGGAGAATATTGTTGAAAATCAATGCTGAAGTTAAAAGCTACTTTACCCATGGAATGTTAATATTCTTATGGCACTCTTCCTTACATAATAAGGCAAAATCTTTTCTCCTGACTCCTACCACTGATTTTACTTCTATGATAGAAGCTGTAGGAACATGTTTACTTTCTCATCATGAGAAGTTTTTGTTTTACTTTGTTTTTAATTTTTAAGTATTTCAAGAGCTGCTATATTCCCTCCAACAACCCACTTTCAGCTTATTTCCCCAAAGTTCCTTTTTTTCTTTCAAGTAGTACTTATTTATCTTGTGTTAAGAAATAGAGAATAAGGACTAGATGCTTTTTCAGTTTATTTGCAATCTAGTTGTCTTGTGCCACCTCCTAAATTTTTATACATTTAAAAAATATTTTCAGTACTTCAGCCCTTTTCGTACAGCTCTGTAACTATATATGTTTCTGAGACTACCACTCAAGTCACAAAGCAGAGTGATTCGATCAGCTGAGATACTTCATTTGCGCCTTTCCGGTCAATATGGCCGTCCCACATGCAGCCATTATTATGAGCTCCATCTTCTCTACTTACTCATTTTATCAATGACATCATACATTTGTCCTTTGTCTCTTTAGAACTGTAATGTTTTTAAAGTTGATTAAGATCATTAAAGCACGATGCCTAAAACTGAATGAAAAATGCAAAGTTAATTCCTAGACCCGAGTGACTTAGCCCCTCCTTGTTCTGGGCAGGAGTCATCACTCAAATCCTTGCAGGGACACGGATATTCAAAGTTATGTGTTTGTGAGGATCAGGGGTATAATTCTGAGTTCTATGGACCAAAGTGAAGAGAGACTTTCATCTCACTCAAGAAGTTATTCAAAGACAATTTACAAAGTACAGAAAGGGAAAAGAAAATATATGGTGCTATGTTTCCCTTTTAAAAAGCTATCTTTGTCCCCCTTTGGTTGAAGATCTTGTCTAGATCCCGCTTTTCCAGGGATTATACTCTTAAGAAAAAATAGAGGTTCCATCTCACTTTTTAGTAGCCACATCATACTTTTCAAGTTATTGAAATGTAAAGCCTTGAAATGGCTCCATCTCTAGATAATACATTTTAATTATACTGAATCCCACAGACCCTCATCTGAATTCAGGCAGAATTTCTCATTTCTGTTTTTCAGGGGTCTTTGTTCTAGGGCTTATTGTCTTTCTTCTGGGTTCCAGCATTCTCAGCAAGCACCATAGTTTGTTTTCTATCTCATGGGTTCGAGTACTATCAGAAACAGCGGATTTCGAAAGACTAAAATGGGTGACACAGAATACGTTGTTTCTCTTCTCTACACCCTTCATGAAAGAAACCACCTCAGCTACTTTCATCAACAAAACCGCTCCCACATAATTCTCCTTCAAAACGTCAAAACGGATTCCATATCCATCCAATGCAGTATGTCATGTTGTCCATAGATGGTCCCATATTCCTACTTTGTGGTCTTCTTTGACTCTGAATTCATTTACTTCTTTTCTAAGAGGGTATCTGTAATTCTTTGACAGTCTTCCTGGTATTGCATCTGCTAGATTTTCTGGTAATTTAAACACAGGCAAGGTTATTCTTTTTAATACCCTGGTCTTTCAGTTCCTTGTCCTCTGTCCTACCAGTGAATATGAGCCCCAGACTACTTCAGCCACTCATGCCCATTCCCCTAGAATAGACCATGTCATTATCTGTATCTCAAAATCCTGTATAAACTGACTGTCAAAATCCAGCTCCTGCTATCCAGTTGACTTCCGTTAGTAACTTGATTCCAGTATCTGGCCCCAGTAATTCCTTGATTGTAAAATTTTTTCACAGCCCTTTATCTCCAATTGTGCGTCATTCCCATATGTCTGTCTAAATCCTTCACTGCATCATTGTACATTTTGTGTCCACAGATTCTCAACTGCCAAGAGCTTCCTTCAGTTAATAATATAAACCTTTGAAAAACCCTCAGCACTTGTTCAATTCGTCTATTTGCTACTCTGCACCTCTGTCAGTGTGGATAAAAGTGGCTGGAGAAAAACGCGCAACCTCATTGGCAGGTTTCATTTGAAATTCATGATCACTAACCTCAAATGAGACATTAGTGTTTCCCGGCATTAGGCTATAACTCTCTCAATCTCCTTTACCGCTACTTTATAACTGCTCTCTATTCATGCTTACATCTTTCTCTCTATTTTGTCTTAGAGCTTATAGCTTTGCTTCTCACTTAGCTGGAAAATAGAATGAGAAAAGAATCTGTGCATGTTCTTACATGCATCCACTTTCTATCCTATGACAGTGAATAATACCCGTGCACTTCACTAAGGTTAAACCCTTCCTGTTGGCCTTTAATCGAATCTGCATTATATCTGCAAATCTCTCTCTTCTCTTCTTACTCTAAATATTGCCCCCCATACTGGATCATCCTTTTCACTACTAATAGGCTTCTACAATTCCTAATTTTGAAAAGACCATCATTTGGTAACACTTCCTCCTGCAACTCTCCAATTCTCTTTTGTCACAAAATTTTCTCACTTCTTAAAATTTTCATTCTTCTCTATCCACCCAGTGAAACTTTTGCTTCTGTATCCACAGAAGGCCTTTCCTGTCATAGTTACCAATGACTCCCACATTATTATATGTAGTAATCACTTCTCATCTGTCTCTTATTTGACCTGTCAGCAGTATTTGGCACAGATTAGTCCATCATCCTGGAAACAGAGTTTTAGCTGATGTCATACTTCACTTGCTTTCCTCATGACTCATCAGCTGTTGTGTCTTACTCTTCTTGCTAGTTCTTCTTCTCCCTGATCTTTCCTATCAACATTCTTCAAGGCTTAGTTTTTGATCATCTTCTCCTTTTTGTATATGTGATCACTCCAGTTCATAGCTTGACATACCAAGTGTATTCAATGATTTCAAAATTTCATAGTTATTCTTGACCATTCTCTTAAATGTCAGAGCTCTTTTTTAATTCACCTACATGCCCATCTGGTTTTTCTAATATTTATCTCAAATGTATTATGACTATATTCTCAAATAGTTTTTCAAAAACAAATAAAATCAATTCAAGCAATAGACAAATTTTTGAAAAGTTTTAGGTTTAGATTAATGTTGTATAGAGAGTACAAAGATTTCACACCTACCTCCTGCCCCTTCCTATGAATAGTTTCCCCCGTTAGTACCATTGCCCACAGAGTGGTACAGTTTTATAATCAGTGAACCAACACTGACAAACAATCACCCAAAGTTCAGTGTGCATTAGAGGTCTCTCTTAGTGTTGTATATTCTGTGGATTTGGCCAGGTATTCACCATTATAGTATTATACAGATTGTGTGCACTGCCCTATGCATGTTGGGGAGGGTCACATCTCTGTACCTTTCTTTTCATATTGCTGCAAATCTAAAGCCATTATATAAAAAGACTGTAAAAATTATTATTAAACTATTTTATTAATTTATATGGGTTTCACAGTGAAAGTAAATTTTACTCTCTGATAGTAAAAAATTTGTAAGTATTCATCAATTTGTCAAGTAAAAGTTGATAAAGGTTTTTTAGCAATTTGTCAGTTAGCGTTAATTTATTTCAAAGTTTGAATTTTTCCTTTTGTTGAATTTATAAATACATTTTACAGTTTTGAGTTTTTAAATCATATTTAGAAGTGACTTCTTATTCGAAGAGTTAAAACTTCTTCCAAGGTTTTTCATGATTTACAATCAAATATCTTTTCCACTCTAACTTATTAATATGTACAGTGATGTTGGGGTGCAAATTTATTTTTACTTTAACTGGCAATTACATGAGCAGTTATGACAATGTCTCTTATTCAGCTGTTCATCTTTTTCTTCATTTATCGGAGTTATTACCTTCACAATATCCCAATATATTTGTCAATTTTCCCATATATTTGTGAATTTTCAAACTGTAATATCACCTGTGAATCAATGACATATTAATTACAATAGTTTTTGAAGTATGTTTTAACATTCAAGACAGGTAGTACCACCATCATTGTGTCCAAAACTATCAGGAGTATTTATCCAAGTGTCTTTTTCGGAATGAGCTCAGAATCAACTTGCTCCGTCTTAACATTGTCAAAGTACAAGGCCTAATGTTATTTCAGTTAAGACGGGAGGCAAAGACTTGTTTGCCATTCCTTTCTTCTGGCCAATTTTAATCATATCTAACAATCCAAAACTATCTCCTAGAACATGACTATGTAGAAAGTTCTAATTCTGAATCAGTTAACCTGTTTCTAAAGTTAGCGCCCCATTTTCAAGTTATGTAACCTTGAGTGGTCTTTAACCTCCTTCAGCTTCACTTTTATGGCCTACAAAAAGAGGGTAGATTTAGAAACTTCACAAAATTTACTGTATGTAGTAAATTGTATGATGCATATCAGGATCACGCAGCAAGTATCAGGTATCATTATTTCACAGGTAAGAGGCCCAGAAAAAAGGGCCTCTAGAAATTCTTCTAGGTTTTTTTTTAGAAGATTTTAGGGTTCATGAATTCCATCTTTCTAAATGACCTATTTTTAAAATATATCTGTAATTCTACAATCAGTACTTAGCACTTTCGTTCATAAAATTGCTCACATCCAGAACAGTAACCCAGCTAAGGGCCAAGGAATCTCGGCTTGGCTTCTCAGCTCTCTTCTGTACACATGTATCCTTTACATGGTGTATTTAGTGCTGCATTTTGCATTTTTGTGCTTTTTGCTGGTGGTTTTGTTGCTCACGATGACCCCCAATACCAGATTGTTATGTATGGTTCGCAAGTGCAGGAAAGCTGTGCAGTATTTAAGGGGACTATGTAGGTATTAAATAAATTTTCTTCAGACATGTCTTTTAATCCTATTGGCTCAGAGTTCAATGTTA
The DNA here is from genome assembly GCA_004026905.1 of Hystrix cristata. NCBI lineage: Eukaryota > Metazoa > Chordata > Mammalia > Rodentia > Hystricidae > Hystrix > Hystrix cristata. The sequence goes on from PVJO010002458.1 coordinate 67,315, forward strand.
GTTCACCAACAATTACACACCCAGAAAAAAGAAAAGGACAATTGCCAATCTCAGTACATTAGACTGCCCAGGAAATTATTAGAGTAACAAATACAGTGTGTGAGAAAGTTACGGAAAGGTGAGAACACTCCTAAATTTGTAGCTTCATGAGATGAAGATCGATTTATAGAAAAATAAATAAGTGAAAGGGACAGAACTGTTGTGAGGATGAAAGCCAAAGGAATTTATGATCATATTACCCAGCATCAGAAAAACAGTAGGCCCTTCTCTGCTAATTATTATAAAGACATTCATCTAGTAATTATTTATAAGAAATATACTCATTACACAATGCAACATAAAGTAGACACACACATAAAACAAGGTTATTTATTTACCAGTTGATGAAAAATTTTGACCAGAAGGTCATAGGGACCTAGCCTTGTATTTCTCTTAAGAGCAACAGCTTAGTAGTCACTAATAAGTGTTCATAATAACAATACAGAACACAACTAAAGTGAACAAAACCATCTATACTTAAAATTTATAAGCAATGTCCAGAAAGTATTTAAAATGCTAAAAGAGTTCTTACTCTCGTAACCTTTAGCAACTCGGCCAGAAAAGGGCAGGATAAAAACTGAAATGCTCCATCTGACCGTGATATGATATATCTCGCCATTCTATCCTATCAGGTCATGTCACAGCTCAGTAAATAAATATCTTGCCCACTTCAAAGTAAGACTGCAACCAGAAACTCAGTCCATCTGTTCATCCCAGATATGCTGCAAGACTTATCTGTAAGTTAAGCACTGAGCTGGGTAGTTGGAATATATTATCAGTGTCATGTATGCTATCTGCCAATAAGAACCAGCAAAATTATTATTTCAATTGATAGCAGAGAATTTCAAAGCAGTCTATCTCTTTTTAATCAGAGGAAAAAAACAGTAAGATTGAAACAAATAGAGAAGATATCACAAAAGATATTTGCCAACTACCGAATTTCCTAACAGTACATGACTGAGGATATGTTTTTTAATTGTAAAAGTTCAAAGTCTTGTTTGAAATTAAGTCTTTATCTACTGGTGACTTTAAATTTCTAACATTTATTTTACTTTGAAAAAATACATTGGTGTTTTATTTTTCTGCTTGTAAAGAAGAAGCATTATGCTCAATGTAGAAAGAACAGGGAGAAATAGGAAGGAGAAAATCACCAATAATGATCCATACATTTTAACAATTCAGTAGCTGAATTTCATCAATACTTAGTAGTTGGACAATTCTGTTTTTGACCCCCTATATTTATTACAACAACTCAATAAAGTAGTAATATTTTGTCCTAGTATAACGTATGAGAGATCTGATAGAGAACATGACGTATGAGAAAATACAGGCTATGAAGTTTGAAATATGAAGTTCAAACAATTCTACTATTTATGTGATAACTTTTATATCAAATATTTCATGTGATTTTCATTATTTGGGAAAAATAGTCTGTTCAGAGCTATTAAAATTAAAATATTTCAATACAAATATATAAAAAAAACTGCTCATAATACATTTCATGAGAATATTTATTCCTTTTCCCCCCAAGGAAAGTTATGGCCTAGATATTAGAGGACTTGATAAGGATCTTAGACTTTATCTAATAAATGAGAGAAAAGCTTAATACTTTATTCAGTAAAGCGGCCAGGTCAGAAATGGGTTAGAGATAGATCACTTTGGCAGCTATGAGAAAAACAGGGTTTACGGAGACAAAACCAATTAAAAGATTTATCCAATAATTCGTACAAGAACCAATAAGAGGCAATCACGGAATTAAGACAACAAGAGTTAAAACAGTAATAAAGCTTATAAAAGTGAGAGATGTAAGAATGATACAGTATATATTGAGGTCTGTAAAACTAATATACACTGAGTGTGTTTGTATAATTTTTGAAATGCAGCTAGATGATTGTTCAAACTTATAAATTCTTAGTTCAAAACATTTTTTATTCCTTACGTGATTCAGTAGTCTGTGTTCCACCAAGAAGAAAGTTGAAGAAAATACCATTTGTCAGCCCGATTGCTGGAATTAGTCTAAAAAGCTGTCTTATTTGCTGTGCTCTGCCACAATGTCTTCATTTCCATCTCTGTGGCTACCAAAGATTACTAAGGTTAGACTGGCTGTGTCCCTGACAAATCGGCTAGAAGCTTGAAGACATGTAAATTACTTTTGTAAATCGTTTGCTTTGCATCTGGGAAGTTTCCTTTGTGATACATGGTTTAAAATTTTGCAAACCACACACTATACGTTACAGATAGTTTCAAGTTTAGATCTTGATATTTCTGGGGAGGAAGACTCAGAATGCTACCTAAGGCTCTAATACTCCAAAAATTTGCTATGTCATGGTATATGGTGTATGTCCTAGAAGACAGATTGCTGTGGAACAATCCTGTTGGAAAAGTGTGAGAAAGCAGACACAATAAGCTACTCAATATAGTTTTTCAGTTAGATAGAGAAATGAGGCAACAAAATACCTCATCGGTCTTTCCACATCCGTGAATTGAATACTCAATAGTTTCCATGTCCTTAAATCTTACATATTTACCTATTCTTAAATAAGTACATTTATTAAGGGAGTCTTAAACACCCCCCACACACACACACCAAGTTGAAGTAAAAGCAGCAATCATTCATCTTCCTAACCTTCATCCTTGGTTTGAAGCCAGATAGCTTGAATCTGACCTCAAGATAGACATGCTTGAGAATCGAGCCATAACTATAGCAATGTCACTGAGCTCCCAATTTAAGAAAAAGCCAACGAGTCAATTCAGTCATCAAACATCATACCTTATGAATGAGCAGTGTGCAAACCAAAGAAATGCCAACCTGCAGCCAAGAGATGGCCACCTCACGGAAATCTTTGTCCCACTCCAGATGTTAGGAATGAGGGCCTCCTGCTCGGTGGTTGCTTTCCATTCATATATCAAAGTCCACGGCGAGGGCTGATTTTAATTAACTCACCATGCTTAAGGCTAGCTCGTTAAAAGATGGCTTATATTTTTAAATAGTTTAAATGAGATTACCTTGCTTGGCAACTTCAAGCTTATCAACCCAGAATTAAAATAAAAGAAAGAAAAACTGCAAGCAAAAATTTTATCACTTCATTTATTCAAAACAGTATGGTCTAAACCTAGACGTATTCAGCTATGTCATGCTTCACATTTGCCAGAAAAACATGTACAAATATAGCAAAGTCTGTATAATTCATATGCAGCAATAAATGCACTAATAAAAAACAAAAAGTTAAGTAAATTACTCTTTGAGAAACAATCTACACACCTACAATCATTAGCATAAGCCTCTTTTCGTAAAAAAGATCAATTGAATATATAATACTCAAAAGCTGGCTTGTTTCATACTTCTTTGGGCTTACATCTAGAGAGATCGACTAATGAAGTAAATACCTTTTCTTTCCAAATATGCTTGTGGTTAAGAAATTTCTTTAGATGTCCTTGTTCTCCTCTCCTCTACCTTTATAAAAATTATAAGAATGAAATATATCTAATTTCTCTGTCTTTCCCTAGTGAATTGTAAATTATTTGAAGACGGGTATATTTTCTTTCCTCATCCTTTGTTACCTAATGAGAAGATGGTGAATAATTTTATTTCTTACTAAAGGTATAAAATATATACTAGTGAAAGAGATGAAGAAGACCTAATGCATGCTTGATACTTTTGTCCTCATAGTCAATGTTGAAAACATTAAATTAGTCAAAACTATGATATGGTATATACATCTTACCATCATAAAAGCAAAGCAACATGATTGATAGTACAGTGACATCCTGAATTCCTATGACCAAGGAATTTATCCATATTTATATATGTTTGACATCTGTAATCTCATTTTGTCCTACAGTATCCCAAAGCAGTAGGCATTAGTTTCTTAGCTGGATAGGAAGTTACTAGACACAAGAGAAACCCTGATGAATGTTGCTCAGCTTCCAGGAGACAGAGCTAGGTTTGGAGTCTAGATTACTTATCAAAAAAAATAAGGTTCTAAATACACATTTATACTTCTGAACAACCTAAAAAAGATACTTTGTGGATTATCTTACAAGCCAGAGAAGAAGATTTTTTTAATAGATTTTCGTTAAAACTTATCCAAAATTCCACAAACTTACATGTCATTACACAAGCTTACAGACCATAATACATTGTGCCTTTTGCTTATAACAGTGAGCAATGTAAACAACCACTTAGACACAGTATTAAGTCACAGCTACATAAAGGTATTGTAGTACCTAGTGTACGTGATACTGTTTTGAGTTTGGGTTATTGGGTTCTTGTTTTTAGGATATCATTATTCCTCTGGCCTCCCATTCCCCTCCCCCTTTGCCCTCTTCTTGTTCCCTTGGACCCTTTGCCTATTAGCTTAGAGCTGACCCTTTGCCTGTTCATATCTATCATTTACCATTTTCTTTTGTTTCTATTTTGCCTCACTCAAATGAAGGATACCATACGGTATTCAAGCTGGCAAGTCTGGTTTATTTCACTCAGTGTTATATTTTCCAGGCCCACCCATTTTCCTGTAAATGACTCTAATTTGTCCTTTTTATAGCTGAAGAGTATTCCTTTATTTATAGATACCACTTTTTGTTTATCCAGTTATCTGTGGATGGGTATATAGACTGCTTCCAGCATTTAGCTATTACAAATTTTGCTGCTGTAAACATCAGTATGCAAGTAATGCCGTAGTATGATGTCTTTGGCTCTTCGGGGAATGACTGGGTCATATGTGATTCTATGTTCAGGCTTTTGAGAAATCTCCAAGACACAGGAGTAGGAAAGGACTTTCTAAACAGAACCCACTTAACAAATGGGCTAGAGAACTGAACAGACGCTTCACAGTGAAAGAAACACAAATGGCCAACAAATATATGAAAAAATGTTCACCATCTACACCTATTAGAGAAGAAGTCTTTTAAACTGACCGGAACACCAAGGAATGCCTTCTAGAGGAAGGATCTGAATCAACCCAGCCGTGAAGGACTAACAGGAGCTGAAAGGGCCACAGTAGGAATTGTCATCTAGCAGATCTTGCAGCAGCTGGGAAAGTGTGTTCGTAAATGCCCATCCTGGGTCTCAGATGTGCCGATTGTCCTGGCTTTTATATGACAGAGTAGCTCATGGGAGCTAAATATAGAAATGTTATAATGTACCTTGTGGACCTAACTTTGTGATGAAGACTATGGAGCTTCGTTGCCAAAAACTATGGAAGTAGTGCTAGACAGTCTTGTCATTTGCAAGCAGACCTTCGACTCTCCCAACACTCTTGTGCCCTTGAGAGAAGGATCAACACCAAGCCTGTGGAGAAGCCCTTTCAGTTTTGAAAAGGCCAATTTCTTCGCAACTGTAGATGCCACATTTTGCAGGCTAGAACTTCCATAACCGGCTCCTGAATGATTGCTCTCTCCAATCCACTTGCTATGCTTTGTTTTAAAAACACACTTTATTCTAAAGTGACATTTTTAAATTCGATCACTCCACACGTATTTCCATACCGGGTCCTGAAACACAAAGAAGAGTAGAACCCGATTTTAAACTTGGAAGATCTTACAGCTTTGTGGAAGGGGAGGATCTGTGAATATTAACGAAAACATCAGGCTGAATGTGCTATAAATAGTGGTATGAAAATGAAGTTGTGTGATAAAAGTCAAGTAAGTGCCTCAGTGCAGAAAAAGGTTTTGCAAAAGAGGCCACATTTGAGACACTATTTCACAGAAATATTCTTTCTGCCTTTCCTGTCTCCAGTGTACCCACTTTAGCCTCATAGAATTATTGTTTTAAGTATAAATCCTCCTTTTATACCTTGCCCTAAAAGGCTGACCTGAACCAAGTTTCTCTTTTTGGCTGTGTGGCTTTGCAATTTTAGAGGTGATGTAGGTATTTATACGTTTAATTCCACTTAAGTAGGCACTATATTTGGCATGTTTTTTAGGTCCAAACTTCACATTTCTCCATAGACACACTAGGAAGGAAAAGAGCCATATTTATGGAAGTTCACTATTGGTATACCTGGCTTAAAACAAGCAGGGAAGAAGCCTTATATTATAACAAATATCTTTTAAAAGCATAATATAAATGTAAATGATAGTTTTATGAACTAAATGGAGATACTAATGCATTTATGGCCAGTGTCAAGAGTTCATTGATAATGCTTCTATACATCGTGCTGTCTTGAATTCAGAAAATCTTATTATAAGTAATACTGTAGATTTTTCTTGATAACAACCAGGAAGAGTATATATTTTTTGTGGGTCAGAGTCTGTAGTTCATGGAAAGTGTACATATTGCTGGTACTTGGATTGAATAAACATTTCAATAGTTTTATAAAGAAATTTTTATTTATTTGAAAACAAACATTTAACAACAAGAAGTCCTCTAAAGTTCCGATTGCAAGTTACTTTGAAATTAGAACAAATTAACTTATAACGATATTATTATGAATGACGACATTGTGAAGAAATAATACTCAAAGTCAAGGTTAGATTTAGGAATAAGATTCATTATTTTTTTCCTGAAACAGGGAAGATAGAATGATTTATTTAGGTACATTATCGAACAGTTATGTGAATAGTTACTGTTGCCCAGAGAAAACAAGGACCTAGTGACACTGATTCTTTAATTCAGAAAAAAATCTCTACTCTAGCCTTGAAAAAATAAGGTTCTGATGGTTCTGTGAGATTCTAGGAGTGGCTGGATCCCAGAAATCAATTTGTTATTTTCAGCATCCCAGACATTAAACACATATCTGTGGTTCATTCTTAAGCACACTGGAATATTGCTCCTTGGCAATCATCGTAGCATGTCTTTGCCTTGTACTTTTATGTTCATCTTCTGGAAGATCTAAGATCTTTCTCCAGACATGAATCCAGTGGAGACTTCATTTTCAGTCAGTGTACACAGTATTCATTGTTTTAGGATACTGTCACATCAGGGGTCACTCACATTTCTAAACTAGGATGATTTCAATGCCCAAAATAAAGATGATATCAAAGTTCCAGGGAACTAAACCCACAGGTTCTACTATTCCCTCTAGTTTCTATCCAGAAAGTGCTAAAAAAAAGTCCAAATGTTCTTGATGTTCCTTTTTAGCCTTCTCTAAATATAGAATTATTTTGAAATTCTGAGTCATCTAGAAGCCATTGGAACTGGCACACATGTTTGGACTTGGGATAGAAACATAAAGGGCTTTCTCTAAAACCTACAGTAAAATCATGAGGTTAGCTGGTAACTGCTTGAAGGTGATCGTTCTTCTGACGTTTTATATTAGGTACTGCACATTTAATGATAATAATATAACTTATGTATTAGTTCGTTTTCATTGCTAAAATGAAATACCTGAGGCAGGTTACTTTATTTAAAAAAGAGGTTTCTTTTGGACTGTATTTTTAGAGATACAAGATCAAGTGCCCATATCTAGTGACGATTTCTTGTTAGAAGAGCCCTGAGACAGCCCACAGCACCAAATGGCCAGAAACAGGAAGTGCAAGTGCCTTTTGTTATGTTTGTCTTCTCTGTTTCTCTCTCTCTCACTCTCCCTCTCTCTCTCTCTCTCTCTCTCTCTCTCTCTCTCTCCTTAAAAAATAACCAGTATTCAATTACGAGGCTTCACCCTAGTGACCTTATCTAATCTCAATCACCTCCCAATGCCACACTCTCTAAACAGCACAGTCCAGTGATGGCGAACTGTTTAGAGCTTTCAGTGATATAAACAGCCCACTGAGGCACACATGCTATAGGTTTGCCAGCACTGCCACAGTCCGATTAAGTTTCTGCTCTCTTATTAGCTCACAAGGGGAATTAAATTGCAACACATGGAGACTTGGAGGATACATACGCCATGTAGAAACTATAGCACTTATCAAAACTGGAACATGTCATCTCATTCACTTTCTTGAGAAAATAGTCTTATATTTATTTTACTTAAATTATCCACTTGACACTTTAACTGATTAACTTTTTACAGAGAAAACAGTTTTGACAAGAGGAGAACCACCTCATCTTCCCACTACTAGTTTCATAGGCTGCGCTGCCCTAATATTCAAAAACTTGACCCTTTTCAGGGTGAGAGAAACGGCCTTGCTTTCCTACCTCCCCTGACGTTCAGGACACAGCTTCTTCTTGTCCTTCGAATGAAGCCCCTACAGCATATTCCTCCCTCCTCTGCCACCAATATTTCCTCTTTTCTTCAAGGTCATTCCAGTCACATATTAAACTACCATGTCATTTAAAATATTCATGTAGCCCTACAAATTCTTGTCAGCAGCACGTAGTTTCTCCTTATGAGAACATTTCCTTTAAAAACTGTCGGTACTAGTTAATTGTGCTTTTCCAACTCCCATAGACTTTCACTGAACAAATTCCTCTTCCTACCACTTCTCAGAAATATCTGCTTTGAAGCTTGCTATGATCTATATCTTGCCAAATGTATTGGTCAATACTCCTTCTTCAACATGTGAGATTTGACACTTGTTGACATTTAGTTCCTAAATATGAGAAATTGTTCTCTATGTTTCATGAAACTCCTATTTTTGATTTTCTACCTATCACACTATTTCTTAGTCACTTTTATAGGATATTTTCTTCTATCAAAACTTCAAGTATTGCAATAGCCAAAGATTTCCCCCCTATTATTGATCAGTCTCTATTTAAGCTTCTTTCTTGGGTAATTTCATCACCACTTTAAAAAACTGTACAAACATGTTGACTCCTGAACTAAGTCTTGCACTCAGAACACTTTTCCACATTCCAGATTAGTGTATAAAATTGCCTGAACATCTCCACTTGGCTATTCAATAGGAAAGTCCAGATTAATAACTCCCAGGTTAAATTATTTATTTCAATTGCTTCTTCCAATTGTAGTTCTTCTACCATGAGTTTTCTTCATTATGTTAAATGAAACCACCACCCACCCAGTAAAATAAATACTTAAGAATAAACCTTCATCCCATTATTTGCTTCTCTCCTGTGTGACCCCCTCAACAAGTACTTTTCTTTCTCAGCATACCTACTAATATGAACACAAACTATTTCCAGCTTTCACTGACTTCCCACAACTCTTTCGAGTTTGGTTCCATTCCTTTCCCCGCCTCACTTATTTACGCATGCAGGAGCCAAGTGACGTGTCTGAAGTTTACATCAGATCATATTCGCCCCTTCGTATTCTCATGCTTTCTTGTCACAATCAGATTAAATAATGGACCGCTGTCTGTAAGTTCCTTGTCTCCCTCTCCAACTTCATTCCTCCTCTCTCCATCACTGGGAAAAGGGACTCTCGTATTGGTTTCATTCTTATCTTTTAAACAAACTGAGCTCATTCCTACCTCAGAGATTTAACACTGTGGGTCACCTGCCTGGAACAGTCTTTCTTGAGATTTTTTATTTTTTTTATTTTGGCTGCCTCTTTGTCGTGGTTCAAGTCCTAACACTGATGTTGATTTTTCAGAGAGGTCTTACCTAGTCGTTCTCTGTAATGTTAACATATTTTATCTTTTACACAGCATTTAATAGTATTTCCTTTTTTTTTTTTTGCTTATTTTCTCTTTCTTCCTGATACTGAACAGTCTAGATGTGGGAACGTCTGTTCACCACGGCACTCCCGGTCCCCAAACTCTGCTTAGTATAGAACACGCCCCTGCTGAGGGTTTGTCGAAGGTCCCAGAGACGGGTAGCGATTCTCTACGGGCAATATTAAATCAGCATGCGCGCATAATTTCTGGAAAGAAAGCTTCTCAAGGTGATTTAGCCGTCGTTGCGTGTTCAATTTTGTGTGTTATTCAAATTTTATCTTCTGGGAAATGTACACAGAACTCTTATTCTGGCTTAAGTATAATAAGCACAATTTGCTGATCCCATTTATTTCCTGTTTTTGAATGTTACTAGGACGCGTAGTGAAGGATTTGACTGCAAGTTTCCCAGAGCAGTCACTAAGTCAAAATAAATGTTTCTGTAATAAATTATTTATAATAGCTCCTGCCAGTTCCCGGCTTTTAGAGCAGACCACAAAATCTCTTTTAATCTTTATGTCTAAGACCCTCAGATTTGGGAAGAGGAGGAAAACATTACACAGTATGCATTCCGGGCGGAGTCTTGGGGCTGATGGGAAATGATACAGACCGACTCAAGGAAGTAGGGAATGAAGAAAAGAGAGTGTGATTCCTTTGGCTTGTGATGATATAGGACGGGTCAGGAACGCCTGCTGCACTGCGTAGGGGGGATTTCATACCATCATTGCTGTAACTATCACATAACTCTCAGGGAAAATCAGTAAACAATTTAAAAACACGTAAGCTTGAACATTTGGATTCAGAGTCTCTCAGAATGAAATCTGCAGATATGACTCATGAATGTGCGATTTGCTGATATGGCTGGCCATGTGTGCACAATGTGATTAGAATTCAGTGCTATATTAAGCATATTAAACAGACCATTGTTTGAGTTGGGGGCAAGAGTTGAAAAGCATGAGAGGAAGAACAAATAAATCTGTATGTACAGTCAAAGAAGAAACAACTTTCCTTTAAATCGTGATGTGAAAACAAAATTAAACCAACAAAAAACAACAGCAAAGAAATAAATACTGAGACGCCTGAATAGCTGAGACTGATTCTTAGCACTGGCTCTCACAAGGCGGACGTCCAGGGATACATTACTAACCCCTCTGGACATCAGGTCTTTGTATTCTAAGATATAAAGTCAGAACCATATATTTTATAAGATTCTTACCAAGAATAGTGGTGTTCTGTGTTACCAAGGAGATTCTTTCAGTGGCTCTCTTCTCTCAAATAAATAAAATCATTCTCAATACTCAGGACACTCATCTGAAGCTACTCGTATGAGTTTTGAAAAATAGGGAGTACATTTCTTCAAATAACTGAAATTATGTTTTTAAATATAATAACAGGCTCTATTTAAAAAAGCTCTATGAAGAAAATGATTCATATTAAATACAGTGTAACTACTGATGTGCAATAATTCCTGATGGGTTAGTACAAATATCTTCTTAATACTTTATATATGAAATTTATAAGCTGTTGTCTTCACTAAGAGGCCCAGACTTTATGGGATAAAAGAATATTAGGAAAGGCGTTGACAGCTAAATTTTCCTCAGAAATTAAATGATTATACAATGTTAAGATGTGAGACATAGGGCCATTAGCACTATCAAATCACTATATTCTATGAATACTAATTGACCTAATGAGGGCATGTTTTTAGTTGGGGAACATAAAATTCCATTAGAAGCAAGACAGAGATTTAAAAAAAATGTATAGAAAAGATTTGACTTTTCATTAAAGAAATGCAGTGCTTGAAATGCTGTAAATCACACAATTGCTTTCCTTGGAGCTATTTGAGTTTAAAACTGATTTGCTAAGAGTTACCACTAATTAAATGAGTTTTAAATGACAAATCCACAATTGTCTTAAGAAGAAGCAAAAGCAGACGCACATTCAACAACTCTAATAACAAGGAATAGTTACAGTCTGCTTAATCCTTCATCTCCTTGCCTGACTGCTTTTCACAGTCTGAAATTGTCATGAACTGTAAGAAATGGTACGATTAAAATATGGAGAGCTCTCAGCAGAAGAAGGCAAAAATTATAGAATGATAGACCAAGATTTCAGAACTTAGTACAATACTTTTAGTTTTATTTCTTTGTATGGTGAACATCCTAAATGAATTTTTTTCCAAATCAAAAGGCCATGATTGCACCCT